>JABMIG010000513.1:50000-51239 GCA_013187285.1 Cyclotella cryptica | reverse complement strand
GTGGTGATGATGCCAACCAACGTATGAGTTGGGGTGGTTGCGGCAATGAGTGTGTATGAGCACTGAGAGGAGATGCCCCTGCAAACATGATAACCATGGTGATGGGTCGCATCATCATGTGCAAAAAGAGAACTGCAGAATTGATCAAAAGAGGTTATATTTTTCTATCTAGTATAGATTTTTATGCAAGAATCAAGAAATACTTGGTAATTTTTTCCATGTCTGTTGACACATCATAAAAACTGGCCTCTTGAAATTATTTGCCGAATTGTGGAGAAAGTATTCAAGTGACTCCAAGTATGACCATAATTCGGGAGTTCTAGGAAGTTGTCGAGTAAGACACTTGGATCAAGTCCTATTGTAGTAATAGTATAAGCCAGATTATAAGTACCACAAATGTTAAAAGATACACTTGAGTGCTACTTGTAATCCTTCAGAAGCTAGTGATTTAAGCGCATTGAAAAATTGTTGGTAGCTTCACCAGTTACCCTATTCTTCAAGCTAGCCCTATTGTACCCCTCCCATTATTTTTGCTACCTTGTTCATCCATACTGTCCACCCTCCACCATGTGCATGATTAGTGTAGTGACTTCCCACAGCATCGAAGGCTCATCGAAGGTTTCTCAGCAACAATATCTGAAGGCATGGTGCGCAATACATATGGGTGTATTGCTTGTAAGAAGAGATACTACTTTTGAGGGTTTTACTTCCATTTGAGCGGATTAAATACCAGAAAAGCTCAAACACCAGTTAAACTAGGTAGCTAGGTGTTCCTTATACATCAGTGGTATAATCTGGCTTATATTGGTAGAACTCCTCTCCAAGATATCCTCTTTTTGTAAGAGGGGATAGAAAAAGAGTCCAGAGTGAATTGAGGCAAATGTTTTTTTCACGTGAGTTATAGAACGCAGAGAGTTCAGATTTGACACGTGGCATTCATCTGTATTGTAGTAATGAATGTGTCTGTCCGCCGTCCAACCAGTAAGTTTTCTTACATCATACAAGGTCACACATCATGGAGAACCACAGCTATCTCCTTGCTCTCTCTTCCGCCACCACCAAGCCACTGACGGGTGCTTTGTTATTGTATCGTACCGATCCAGCCATCCGCGACAGCAAGGATCTGTTTAGCCGCTAAGAACTTATTAAGTTTGGCCTTATCACAGCTGCAGATCAACTACTCTCCAGCGATTGTAGGTGCAAAGTTCCTTACGAAGAGAGCATCACCAACGGCCACGC
>JABMIG010000513.1:0-40000 GCA_013187285.1 Cyclotella cryptica | reverse complement strand
CATGTTGATGTTCTACTTCATTTAATTTGGACTATACTTACACTGAAGGAGGTAGTTTTGCTTGTATCCTTGTTGAGTTTTGCACTCTGAGACATATTTTAATCAACTTGACGTGGTGAATGCATATCATGATTGGCTGATGCATTTGACAGGAACAAAGTGAGATGATGCGCAACAAAGACAGAGTTTACTGACAAGACTTCTGCCGATGCAGTCATTATCACTAAATCATGCTGCTCAATGCAAACTAGGTGATGTTTTTATTTACTATCAGCTAATTGAGCAACCATTAGTGGTCTTCATTTAAACAAGACTGGTGAATTTCCTCAGGGAAGCTTTTGGAAGTACTTAATTCACTCAAGCAAAAGAACACACTGAGGGAAGTTACAGCAAAAATTGAAAATTACCACATCTGTTTACAAGGCCAGAGCAATGAATCGAGCCATATTCATTCCATTAGAGGGTCATGACAAAGCAGCCTTTGAGGCCATTAAATATGATAGTCTGCTAGATGGCTTGCAAATTGTAACTCTTGGCAAAAGCAACTCACGTGATATTTTGTCTCCGGTGCCAGTTAAAACTGATCCCTCAGTGCAGAATCAATGGTTGGACAGGATTTGTCAAGGAGGATAATGATGGAAAGACAGGATATTGTTATATTGCTATGATGTTTTTTGGATATTCAAGTGCAAGTCACATAGTGACTGGATGTGGAATCTTAGTACTAATTGATTTGATGTAACTAGGGACTTAATTTGACTCAAGCAAATATTAAATTCTTAACTTAGAACAACGACACCAAAAATAATGATAAGAAAGGTGGAAGAAAGGCAGAAGAGAGAAAAATGGACAAAGGTAAAGACATGGTATATGATATAGCCAAAGATTTGCTGGAGAGTAAACATTATTTTAATTCTACCATACAGTTCATGTGATGCACCCTAACATATTTCAAGTTCTTTAGGGTTCCATTGTCAGTAATGACATCATGGGTGCTTTGAATTATTGATGTGGATGGATCGTTGTTGCAGCAAAGGTAAAGAATGACAAAATCATTCGCACCGAAGTGCAGATGGAATGGAGGCATAATTTGACAGCCATGCTGGTATTCTTTTACTTGTATGGTACAAAGAAAGCGGTCCGTTGCTTTTACTAAGCATTGGCAGAAGATGAGAAGAGGCAAAATTGTGGTTGATCCAAAGCAGGTGTTGGCATCATGGGTTGATGATCTCATGGTTTTGGGACATTCCAAGGTTGTAGATCAGCGTGAAGCTGACCTAAAGTGCATTTGTATTCCACTTGAAATAATACATTTGCAATCTTGCAACAATGACATACTGAGATGATGGAATCATCTCCACGAAAATGACACAGCTGATTCCAAATCAAAAGCTTAAAGATGAGTTTGATTTTCTGAAAGACAAACCTTGAAGACTCCAGTATTGACCAGGCTAGTCATGGTCAAAGGTGATTATAGAGGCACTCTGAATTAGTTCAATCTGTCAAAGTTATGCTCATGGTCTGCAAGTTGTCTGTATATTATACAATGACTGAGGTCCAAAATTTACAATACCAGTCAGAGTTGTGTGCTGCAAATATTAGCTCGAAGGCTATTCATGAAAAGGCCTTGACACATTTGATGCATCATATTGTTATGACCAAGCATAGGTTAGTGCTGAATCAAATCAAGTTTGGGACAGTGACAAAGATCACATTTTTATGAATAATCTGTTTCTGAATACCCTGTGAGCACAATTTTTTGATTTACAATCCCTAGAGGCAGAGGATTCCTTGAGGGTGGTGTGATGTTTCACAGTGCAACCCTCATTGCTTTGTCATTTTGTCTGTGATAGAACCTGAGACTGTTGATGGCATTATGATTGCCTAGGACACATATATACACATATATACACATAGACTTTTGATGTCAATTGGCTTGTCTGCATAATTGTTGGTGGTTCTTGAAATGGTAAGAATAGATGCTGTTGATCTGGTCAACAACCTGAGTGTAGGAGGGTGTAATTGTCATGAAGATGTGAGGGTGATCTTTCTCAGATAGCTGAATGATAAAGGTATACTTGTGATCATACATGTATGAGAAATTGCAATAATATGAGCTTTGAGATAGTGATGATGCTAAAATATTTTTTTATCTTGAGATCCAGCCTGTGTTGTACTGTTCATTTCTCTTCAAATGCCCTTGCCCTGCCATCTAAGTAATCATTATCCTCTCTAATGAACCATTGCAGGATTGTGCTATGGCTAACTGATTTTTTTATTTCACCACCTTCTGGTCTCATTAGACCCCCACATTGACTATTACTGATCCCACTTTATGGAGCCCTCCACCATGTCAATGCAAAGCAACAGATATCTACTTTTTCTTGGCCTCATCCAAAGAATTCTTATCCAAATGCAGCAAATGTTGCCTACAACACTGATCACTCATTGCATTTTGAAGATGTCCCTGATCTGAACATTGACAACCTTCCCCCTTGCCTACCCCCTACCCCTAACCCAGGAATGGAGGCATGACTCAATCAAGGACAAAAATCAGGACATAAAAATGGCATGTCACAGCTAAATCTGTTGAAAGGATGAGAATGAGTTATGCTGGGAAAGGAGTCCATGCCAAGAAATCTTCCTCCTCTACATTGTTGATCACATATATGGGACAAATCATGATGACTTGTTCTTAGACGGCAAAGTCCTTTGCATTCCTTGTAAGGTACACAGGATTTCAGAATCTTTTGGGGCTTTTTGTCCCTTTCTAATGGCATTAACCAAAGTAAACTACATCAATCTTTTTGTTGTGAGGACAAGGAAATGATGCATGAGTTGATCAAATGTATCCAAACATGAGTACTGGTGGTTTGCTTTCTTCTGCTACATTGTAGAGGACAAGCCAAGCAAATAAACACATGACTTCAACAGAAAAGGTCCTCCTATGACTCAACAATCAAACAATCAGGCCTATCAAGACTTGGACAAATACTCCGAATGAATGTGGCCACACAATTGGGAATACAGATACAACCATTACAGCCAAGCTTTCCGTTTTCACCTATGCAATCACAAAAGAATTCAGTTAGCGGCAACATATAAAGTGAAGAGAAATTCAAAAACTATCTACCTTGAACAAAGCACCAGTTCAGGTGCTTCCTTTTTTTGATTAGGATCAAGGCAATTGTCAATTACGCTTAGTTTGTCCAGCAAAGCATCTTTGTACAAGATGGCCTTGCATGGGTTATGGCTGCAAAAGTAACAGATCATTAAGAGGGCAGGGGTTTTGGAAGAGTGGTGGGGGTAGTGTGTTTGAGGTGAGTGCAGGAGGTGAGACAGAGTGTGTATCATTGAAATTTGAGAAGAGTATCAAAACCTACACGAACTTTGACAATTCACGGCGTGATGTCATGCAATGGTTGAGAGCTAAATTAAGATCAACGATTGCATTTTTTGCAATGGCGAGCAGATTTAAATGCAATATTTGATAGAGGGTTAATTTAAAAAGTATAGAACTGTATGCAGCTCTCTGTTTTAAGTACTGCCGTCACTGTGATTGACTGGGAGACTTGCAACACTCTGTATGAAAGATACCACCTAGTGAGAACTCAAAAAGAAAGGGAGTGCCCGTGAAAATTAGTGCATTTGATGGAAAATGTCATGACTCTCATGAGGAAGAACCGAAGTTTGTAAACGTCCCAAGACTACCAAACACCAATGCAGTAGCGGATTACTGGCCACTCAACCTTTCCTACACGTTCTTTGTAAATACTTGTGCAGTTGATAGGAATTGTTATTACTCGAGGGTGCAAGATCACAAAGCTGAGAAGTCTTCCAAAAAGAATCATCATTTTAGAAATCACAACTGTTTCGTTGTTCTCAGATAAAGGACGCGTAAAACAATTTCATCTCGTGCAAAGTACGGTGTACATGGGTGTGAATGACGCAATCATCCTATAGTTACAATAGATGGATTTTGTCAGAAGGTAGGTACTTTTATTTTGCTTCGTCGCATGGCTTGACAATGATCTCATTAAATGAAACAATCATCTCTTCACATGACAAGTCCTTCGGTAATTCTCTACTTTACGTGTATTGGAGCCTACTCGTCAAACATCCACCTGCAGAATTTATCTCATTCACTGAACAGTAGGCTAATAACAGGAGCGAAAAAGGAGACATTAAATCCGTTATTTTTGTTGCAAATGTATTCTCTGGATTCTCTACATCTACCATACTGTGATATGTATTCTATCTCGGAAGCTGAGTGACGGACAACGCAATCCTGTGAACATGTTTCCTTTTTGCTACCATATGATCGTTGTATTTTAACACGAAAGAATAAATTGGTCTTTCCAACATTTGCACCACCAACTGAAACATTTTGTAATTTTGTAATGTAGTTAAGTGCAGTTCATCACATACTCATGCTTCCATGTGTCCCCATGCTTTGTTAAATCGTCAACTGATCCTTGACCGTCTTTGTCGATTGGAATCTTCATGCCATTCCACAAATCAATCACGGGCACATTCATTTCTTCTCCTACCTGAATGCATTCTTCGGAATAGGTTACATTTTCACTGTAGCGACTTATGGCCACAACTTGCGTGTTGCTAGGTGGTGAAGTCAGCAGCGCACCAGATACCGAGTTGGGCGACAAAGGTGACAAAGGGTGCGCCAAAGATTGCTTCTTCTACTTGAGGAGTACTCGTTAATTGGAACGTGATTGTGGGAGCATGCTCCGTCAGGGAGACAGGAATCGTTAGCTTCAAATGAAATTGAGAATGTATCTTGAGGATAGAGCGGCAACTCCATTGATATTTGTTGTTGTTGCTGGTCTTTATTTGATTTGCACAACTCGACGCCTCGTCTCCATAATTTTGCGAAATCGCATTGCTTCATACTTAATTGCCTCTTCACTGCGATGCACCAATTGAAGACGACGCCCTAAGCACAATGTCACGGCCTGCCCCATCGAGTATTATATCCATTCATCCCTCGGTTGAAAATGTCGAGCCTACCTTTCTGTGTGTGAGAGAGAAGAAGCAACCCATCAGAAAGGATTGTCCAATCCGTGCTCTTCGTTAAAATCACAGATTAATATTAACTCCAGTCGCGATCTAATGGCTAATGGTGGAGGTAGATATGGGATGGAACGCGTGAAATGGTGATGCCAGGTGCCTTATGACGTTCGCCGAGCGTTTCAGTGCGTCGCTCGTAGTCTCGTAGTAGCCCCATAATATCTAAAAGCCCACACATTCAACTCACTCAGAGTTCTTGTCAAAATGACTTCACGGTTAGCGGTGTGCTTTAAACGCAAAACCCGCCCTGGTTTATTGAATTCTCGTGTCTCGTGTGCAGAGATGTGGCCTGATGTGGCCCTAGAGTTCTCGTTATGGAGATTTGGTATTTTGATATTCTACTCGTTTTGTTGGGAAGTCAAAGATGTGAACAAAACAGTAGCCCGATAAGAATTTGGGCTCTCATTTCCTTCAAAAATTGTAGTTGAATCATGATCGTACATCAGTGCATGAAAGCAGAAGCCCCGGTGCTCTCGTCAAATATAGTCTTGATCATGAATCATGTGTATTCACCATTAACAACACAGCTAATGTCAAAAGGAGCTCATCCGTCAAATGATCTTAAAGTCTGAGCTCTGAGCTCTGAGCTCATAAAACCGAACCTCGTCCAAACTAAAATAAACCAATCAAAACTGATCTTTCCAATACTCTCAAAAACAACACATTCACCAATAAGTGATCATGAAGATATTCTCGGCTTTTCTTGTAGTGATTTTGTCGATGGTTATGTGCGGTGTGTCATCAAATAAACCTTTGAGTTTCTGTTGCTCATGTACTTGTGTGCTTACCCATTTTTGTTTTACTACAACGCTAACAACATATGAACAACCCAGTGGAATCTGAATTTAACGCACATGCTTTTGATGTCAGCGATGTGGTAAAAACAGAAGATAAACATCCCTTCCTTCGTACATCAAATCCTACAAATGATATTGTACCAAGTGACAAAGGGGGAAGGGAAGGAGACAGGCGCCAGGCAGCTTGTTACATGCCCAACCACTTTTGCTGCCTGCCAGACACGCCCAACTTTGCAGAAGTCATCCACTTACAGTTCGCCTGTGGTCGATTTGCAGTGTCTTTTGAACAAAAAAGAATGCTGCAGGGTTAGTCACTGATGGGTACTTTGGGTCTCTAACTGCTACAGCAGTACAAGCTTGGCATAGTGGGTTCTAATACTTGGAACACACTTTGCAATGTGACGCCCTCATCACAAGATCCCTCTTGCAAACCAGTTCAAAATGCTCTTGGTCCCAAGTTTATTGCCTATTTAAAATTGGCTGAAGGATTTGTTGCCTTTCCTGGAGCTTCCTTAGAAGGGGGACTGCCTACAGTGGGCTATGGCCATAAACTCACACAACAAGAATATGATAATGGAACGTATAAAAATGGACTCACCAAAGAACAAGCAGAGGCCCTTCTCATCCAGGATGTGCAAGTCCGTGTGCCCCAGGCAACATCTACCTATGATAAAGTTTATGGAGCAGGTTCCTTTAATTCAGCATCAGTATGGGGCAAGCGCATGCTTGTGGACAAGGTTTTCCAGACAGGGCCGGCAGGTCTTGCAAAGTTTGTCAAGATGATGAAGGCAATACATGATAATGATGTTGAGAAGGCAAAGGTAGAGATGTTGACAAAGTATTTTGATGCAGGAAAACAGATGTGGGTGGCAGACACTGGCCGCCAAGCAAAATTCATTAGCAACTGCATTAATGATTGTGAGTAAGAAAATGACAAGGAGATAAATTCATCATGCACCATTGATGTTGTTGTTGCCTGCATATTGTTTCTGCCTGTCATGTAGATTTTCTACACCATGAGAAGATATTAATTAAAACATACGGTTCAAAGAATCAAAACTGTGGAAATGTCTTAAATGCCTATGGGCTAACCCTGACATAGGCCAAGTCTCTACTGCCGAGAATTGTGTTTATTTTAAGTATTTCTATTTATTTAACCCTCCAATGGAGTTTCCCCTTAAAGTAGCTTAACTTGTGCAAGGTTCAGCACAAGTTGTTTTTACAACTTGTGCAGGATCTTGCACAAGTTAACGTATTTAAGGCATTAAAGCGCGCAATGATGGATTCCACCCTTGTGATTTGGAAGGTGATGGGATGTTCGTTAGCACGAACCGGCTAACTATCCGAGACTGCCAAAAACGCTTGGGAAACGGAGGGAATGTTAGGCGGTAAAAACATGTCCAACATGAATAGAGTCAAGAAAGATTATTGGTCCTTGTCCGATGGCTGTCTGATGGTAAATATGTTCTTGATAGATGACGTGATGGCTGTGCTAGAGAGACGACGAGATGGCTCCGCTAGACGGATGATAAAGTAATCGTAGTTGTTATGGTGGTCTCTAAAGCCTTTTTTTGCAAAGAATTCAGCTGATGCATCAGAATGTCACGAAACTGACCAGAACATGATGAAATGATGTCATTTTAGTTAACTTGTGCAGGATCCTGCACAAGTTAATCAACTTGTGTTGAATCCTGCACAAGTTGTCGTTGGTGGGTTAAAATATAGCATCAAATACTTTTCTTTTGTTACAAAGAAGAAGTACACAAGTATCTTGAATCTTGGAGGCTCAAAGATACAAGATCCAAAATACCACCACATCCTTTACCAGAGGTATACAGAATCTACACAACAGGTCAGCAGAGAACTACATGCCAGAATTCTGCTGGCATGTTCAACATGTTTGTGCTCCAAGAGCAGCACCATTTTTAGTAGTAGAAATAATCTCATAATTTCACATAATTTCATTTTCATTATCCACAACACTTACACATGTGTATTTTCTACCTAAAGGTTTTTCTAAGTTTTTGGCTTAGGTTAAACCCATGAAAGATTGAAGACCAACCTAGCATTAAAAACCACACAGCATATGTCACATTAGGTGGGAGTGAGCTGGAAATCTTTAGGATTGTATAGAGATTTCCGCTCATAGTTAATTTAAAAAGATGGGAAATAGCAAACTGGCTGTCATTTCAGTAGTATCAGTAGCCCCACTGTTAGTAAAGCATTTGAAACAGTTGGTGGTATCCAGAGCTCCAACAATCATAGATAACTGACAATGCTCTGTCACTGACAGCAGCTGTCATCTCTTCAGGAAGGAGGTTTGGTGTAGTGTCATTGCTGGTGCGCTTACAGAGTAACAGAGGAACTGGGTGATGTAACTAATAGCACCCAGGGTTGATTGAACAGTGTAGGTTTCTGTTATGTGTCTTTGTCAAGTAGCTTTAAAAACCATGATTGTATAGATAAAGTGGACTCTAAAGATCCTATGGCAGACAGATGCTGAAGATTTAATAGAACTACTCAATCATGTCATTGAAGAAGTTCTATTGGACAGAAACCAACTGAGCATACATGTCCCTTTTGAGCTTCCATCTGCAAGGCACACGGCATCACAGGAGAGCATTTAGTCATTTTTTCAAAGGAAGCTCAGTAGAGTGCCAAGTGCATTTCATAGGAGGAAAAGTTGAACTCCAAACAGAGTCACAAAAGGTCATTTTACTTTTTACTCTTACTGCCACAAACCCAGGTGTTTGTGGCTACACTGAATGTAACAAAAGCAATAACTGTCAATTAATGCAGAAATCTCATCTAGGTTAAGGCCCAGCAAATAATCCCCCCTGACTCTTACAATGCTGGTCAGCAGTATGTTACTGTCCTTAAGTACTGCTAAGTAAGTTGGGTGGTAATCAGAGCTACTTGATAACTTTTCCACAGTAACCAAACAGCAAACATTGCTATTGTGATGGTAATAATTTAATGTTGATTGAAAACATCAATTAGTTCTTAATTACATGCATGCTACTCCTTCATACTCTTCACTGCCCCAAATACCCCATCTTTACTTGTCACACCAACCCTGCCACTGTTACTATCACTGCCTGAACAGACATTATAATCCATGGTTCCATGAAGATCTGCCTTCCATCATGATGTGGCCACTAGTAATTGCTGTTAGGAAGATGTTTTCACTAGGTTGTGTCTCTCAATTATGATTGTTGTCGTAGATATGAGATTTCCAGTGTGATTGGTCGCCCAGCAATATAATTGAAAAATCAAAAGGTTTGCCAACCGATAAGGTATAAAATGCAAAGAGGTATATTTTTACTGTGGAAGTGAAGTGGCTACGAGTCCTTGTTGTTTGAACCACAATGTGCAAGGATGGGTCTTCTGGTTGTAGCTGGTGCTATGAAAATCTCCATGATGGGACATTCAAAAATGCAATTGAAAATGCAAAAAAGCAAGTTGACAGATAAGTGTCATAAAAATGGTAAGGAAAATAAATCTCACTGTACTGTCATGGTGGCAACTATAGTCCTTGTGTTGGGAATGACTTTTCTAAGGTGGCATCTTTTACTCTGGTTGCTGCCAGGGGTACAGAAATTCTTGCGATGAGACACACAGAGATGTACTTGAAACAACAAAATGTGATCTAACACATATAAGGAAAATGAGATGTATTCTCACCGTGAAATAATGGTCTATATTGGGCCTTGCTTTTGGGGGCAGAATGAACAAGATGATATCTTTTAAATCTTGTTTTGGTCAGATATTGAAAAATCCAATGATGGAATGTCCATCAATTTAATTGAAAAGATTTGCTGACAGACAATGGTTATACTAAAATGAGAAGGAGACCAATTCTCACCTTGCACTTGTTGTGACAGGTTGCTGGTGTTGTTTACAATTTGGTATTAAAAGTGTTGACAGGAGGTTGAGATATCATGATATGTGCCAACAAATAAGGTACAAAAGAATGAAAAAGATAAAATAATTTATTTTATCTTATGTTCTAAAATATGGGAATGAGATGAATTATCACCATGCACATGTGGGTGAAGCACATGTCTGTTGTTTGCAATGTGATGTTCCATGTTATATGTCATGATTTGAGCAGGAGGCGAATATATCATGATTGGCGCAGACAGACAAATGTGTAAACATGTTATTGAAAAATAAAAGATGTGGTGTCACATTATGGTTGTACAAAAATGTATTCTCATTCACTGGCAGTTGAAGCAGGCTATTGTGGGTCATCATGGTATATTCAAGGTGGAGTTTCCTAGTTCAGAGAAGAGTCCAAGAAATCATGATTGGCACAGAAAACTGTATGGCAGTGCAAAACAAAAAAGAAAGACACTGACAGATAATGGCAGTCGAAAATGAGGAAAATGTAAATTCTAGCCCTGCTCTGTTCACAATGGTGCATCCAAGGTGGAATCTCCTGATTCAGGCTGGAACAGATGAATGTGTAAGAATTGTAGTTGAAAAATGTGCTCTCAGATTATGTTGGTAAAATTGAAGGACTTGTTTTCTTGCAATGTGATTGTGGTGACAGCATATTGCTGTAGTTGGTTACAATGTGTTCAAGAGGATATCTTGATTTGGACAAGAGGTCAAAATATCATGATTTGTTTGGACAGTGTGTAAAAATGGAATTGAAAACACATCATATTATGGTTGTGAAAATCAAGAAGAACATGTTTTCTCACTCTGCACTTGCCTCTGCACTTGCAGTGGCAGCTCACTGCTGTTGATTGCCATGCATCAATTAAGGTGATGTTTCCTGATACATGGAGGAGACTGATATAGAATGATCAGTGTGTATGAATGCTTAATAAAAGAAAATATACATTATTGAAAGAATTGTTGCTATATTATCGTTGAAAAATAAGACTCTCCTTGCACTCAAAGTGACAGCATGCTGTTGTTTAGTGCACTAGGACTTTAAAGATGGTATCATCCCAATCATGCTGTGCCTGGAGATATACACGTTGGCGTGGACAATATCACAGCTTTTTAACTGAAAATATAGTAAAATGAGGTATGGTTTGCAAGAAAGTTTTTGGTTTTGATGACTGTTATAAATTGTACATTACATCATCTAACATAGTAATTACTGTAGTGATAACTGTACATGAAAACTTGGGTACTATGTGGTTACCTTTGAACTGAGAAGAGATTCCTCAGAAATCATAATCATTGTGAACAGTAGATGACGTGCACCCAGTCAGAATGAGTTGTCACCTGTGTGATGCTTAGAAGCAGAAAGCTGAAGGCCAAAGTTGTATTGAATAGATCTTTCGTAATTTGATCATGACAAATCAAATAGCATAGCATATAAGAATAGATAAGAGATGTGGTTGACTGAAGGGGAGTCAGCCAGAGAAGGAAGTGGTACAGCCACATAAAAATGTTTAGATGTTAGAACACAACTGATGTATACATTCACAACAATATCAACTAAGACAAACTTGGTGGAGGTAAGGTACCTTGATTAATCACAGCACCACAATCCACAGGCTAAAATTGTTTAACAATCAGCACACCACAGAACAGTTTATCAGATCATCAAATCCAATGGAGCCTAGAGCTCCCCAATGATCCTGAACAGGCTAATCATCACTACAATTGGTGGTATTGGTATCAGGATCAGATGCATCCCTGCCAGTGGGCACAGCATTAACTTCTATCAGAGGGATATGAAATTTTCATGGTCAGGCATAGTCTGATGCGGCATGTTTGAATTGTTGCTCACAACATGGTGTGCAAAAGCAAATGCATATGGCCTCTGGAGGAGGTTTAGAAGAAGGAAAGGAGTGCAAAGATGACCATCCACATTATTGATTTCAGAGAAATGCAGCAACTTATCATTGTGAGAATCTAAGTCAACATGAGAGTTTGTAGGATGTGGGCCCCAACAGATATTGCATACCTGGCCATAAAACTAGTCTTAATAAGTAGGATGCTAAGGAGAGGATGAATCATATACTTGATTTGTTTTGCCTGACAAAATACTAGCCCAGAACACCACGTTTTTCATTAGTAACTCTGGACCACTGATAGTGGCATGGATATCTGAACATTTATGAGAAAGACTTGACATAAGCTGAACAAGTTGAAGTGATACATCCTTGGCACAAGCGAAATGTTTGCTCCAAGGCTTGGAAAGGTCCCAATCTAAAAACAACAAACCTTCTTGAACTCCTGATTCCATGCCTTACTCATGGCTGAGGAAAAGATAAAGTGTGTTACCATGATGTTTTATGTAGTCATATGTTGTAAGGCTCATTGCAATGATGAATATCAACCAAGACATAAGTTCTGTTCTGCTGCTTGATATATTTTTAAATTGCTTAAGTGTATTCAATACTACAATGTGCAGTCACATCAACAATTAACTTCCAAAGGACATGATCTTTGTGCTGGATTGATGAGATTCCATGAAAGGTCCGTTTGATTTGGTGCAGAAAGTCCTGATTATCAATGTAAAAATATTCAGAACTGATTACTCCACCATAGAGAGCATCATAAAAATATTATCAAATGTAGGTCGACATGTATTTTGATGATGCAATGATACAGAAGAAAGCAACCACAACACATGAAGTTGGCACAAAGTGCTGACAGAGGCAGGTTTGGTATAGAACCTACATTGGACTACAAGACTTTTAGTGAAAATTCTAAAGATCTGCCCAAAACAGAAATAACAAGTCAGATCAAATAGGACTATGTCTACATCAATGCCAATCAGAGCATTATACAAAAATAGTCATGAGTTTTTCAGAAACACATACAAGCCAGCAAGCCAGTGGCTGACATTATTGTAGGTTCATCTAAAAATCTAGGCCTTGAGACATATCACCACAGAATAAGTCTTCGTGATTCACATTGCACTTGTCATCACAAAAGTATACTACAGCACACATTATGTTATCCCATATGTTATTGAATTTTTTGGGCTTTGATGCATGACTTGCAAACGACAACTGCATACAATTTTTGAAGAACAAGGAATTTGGTTTTTTGGAAAAAGATGAATAGTGTATCAGGAAAATTTCAGGTGGACCGTGCTACCAATTGTTCACTAAGCCATCTCTGGTCTCTAAACTGTCACTAAAAATTCTATTCTGATTGGTTTTCGTGTAATTATATCAACCCAGTCTTCAAATGAAAGCACCTTTGGTAACTATCTACCTACATTCTTTGGATGCTGCCTCATCATTAACCACAACTACAAAGGTTCTTTGTCCCATCTCAAGTGATTATCACACAAACTATGCTCTGAAACGTAGGCTAATAACTGCAGTTCTAATAAGACATGAAATCACTTCAATCTGTATTGCGAAATATATTCCGCGGATTCTCTGCATCTACCATACTGTGATCAGGATAATGCCTTGGAAGCTGAGTAACCGACAAACCCAATCCCGAAGGGTATTCACTATTACCTGCCATATTGTTGTTGCATTCTAACTGGGAAGAATGAATTGGCCTTTCCAACATTTGCACCACCAACTGAAACATTTTGTAATTTCCTAACGGCGTTAAATGCAGTCCATCACTCAAATACTCGTGCTTCCATGTGTCCCCATCCTTTGTTAAATCGTCAACCGATCCTTGACCGTCTTTGTCGATTGGAATCTGCATACCGTTCCACAAATCAACAACGGGCACATTCATGTCTTCTCCTACCTGGATGCATTCTTCAGCATAAAGTTTGGTTACATTTTCATTGTGACGACTTGTGCTCACAACTTGCGTGTTGCAAGGTGGTGGAGTCAGCAGCGCGACAGATACCGAATTGGGTGACAGAGGAAGCGTCCAAGATTGAATCATTTGAATCATGTCTTTCAGGTTTGAGGAATACTCGTGAAGTGGGACGTGATTGCGGGAGCACGTTCCGTCGGGGAGACAAGAATCGTTTGCGCCGAATGCAATCAAGAATGTATATTGAGAATAGGGTGGCAACTCCGTTGATATCTGTTGTTGCTGGTCTTTATCTGAACAATGATCACTTGCACAACTTGATGCCTCGTCTCGATGATTTTGCGAGATGAATGTGCTTTGTACGTCGCTAGGATGCGCCGATCCATCACCGGCACTTGAAGCACTAGGTCCTAGAATTTCCCCCAAAATCAAAGGAAGGCACTCCTTGCCCCATCGAGTATTATAGCCATTCAGCCCTCGGTTCAAAACGTCAAGCCTTCGGCTGTAACGAATAGAGAGAGAAGTGACCCATCCGTTGGCATGGGCCGATCCCTGCTCCGTGATGGAATCGCCTATTGCTATCAACTTTGGTCGAGGTCTCAGGGTGGTGTGATGGAGGTAGATTTGGGACGGGACGGGTGGAATAGTGATGGCTGGGGGGTTCATAATGTGAGATTCGGACAAGATTTTCAGGTCACTGTGTAATGCTTCAATCGTGATGAAGTGTGGAGCGGGGAGGAGTGCTGGAAGCTGCTGGAAGAGTGTCCGAGGTGGTGGGCGGCCGGTGGTCAGGGACTGCTTGGAATTTCAAATAGATAGGAATCAGTAGAATCGCCAAAATATCCCTTGTTCACAAGGTTGCAGTTTTTGACCCTAAGTTGAATAGAATTGAATATGGGCAGGGCAATGCAGCTGCCCGTGGCTCCACAACCCCTTATCCCATAGGGGTTGGTACAAGTCAGAATTGAGTCTGGCCCATTATTTGTCAGATATCTTGGGTCATTGGTGTGGCCTCAAAATTCAACCCCTGAGACTCGGCCAAGCTTGCAAAACCCTTTTGAGACATCTTGACTCATCAAGATCGCTACCTAAAATTAGCTGCTCTTAGGGGTCTACATTGAGATAATTGTTCAAAGTCTAACACGTAGAAATTGGCATGTTTTCTGTGCTGATATCGATGTCAGATAGCGAATGTGTTGAAAATTGTGGGATGCGGATAGGATGATGCACATCATGTGCATCCATATCCATGCACAATGGTTATTTTACCGTCACTTCAAGTAAACCATGGACAGGCTATCTGATGCTTCACTTCCAAGTAATTTTTAGTTGAAACGTATACAAGATTACTCAAGAATATTATGTTGCAGGCTTGATTGTTCAAGTTCCAGTCAATGGGCCAAACTCAATTCTGACTTGTACAATTCAATCTTAGAGATATGAGAGATAGCCCGAGTACTTTAAGGTTATTTGGAATGTAATTGGTAAAAAGGGGGACATTTACTAGGAATGTCACTCTCCTTGATCACCATGGTTGGACTGTCCTGAATCTGCAGTGTCGTCTGACGGTCCCCCATGGACTTGGACGGCTGCCATCATCAATTGGGAACAGAAGGTTGCTCCCATCAGCTATCAATGATTGTAGCAACAGCAGTGTTTGTATGTGCCCCCAACCATCTTGTTTACAACTATCTCATTGATGATGTCTCTTTCTTTGCTTCTAGTCTCCGCCCATCCCTCTCTCAATATGATCATTTTCTGATACCCACATTGGTGGCAATATGTGGAACTTCAACAAACCTATCAAAGTTGCATTTGTACAGCAGCCTGATACAACACAACATTTTAATTTATACATCAAAAAATGGCAGCAGCTACTTCAAGACTATTGCTGCTGTGCCAGTATCACAAAACTTAGAAGAATTTGCAATAAAACATAGTTGCAAAATATTGTTATCAAGATAGAAGAATGCCAACAATTTCAATCATGGTATGAAAAAATCATTGCTTGACCATACTGCCAATACCTTGACAATGCAATCATTACATGTTGTGTGTTTTGTAAGCATGTCAGTAAACATTAATGATATGCAAAATCAGCTTTCTTGGCTAAGTTGGTAATATTCATTATCAGTTCCGGATGCACCCCCAAAATACTGTGTACATTCAGACATTGAATGCAATAATATGTGTCAATGTATTAATGGATTGATTGTTCAGACTTAAAAAATATCATGTGTCATTGATCAACACTGTATGTCTCACAGAACCAACAGTCACAATACAAAATGCAAAAAATAAATTGTTTACATGAAACTCACACACAGACACCTACATCACTCCCTCCAGTCCCCGTCCAGTTTGCATGACTGTGGATTGCACATGAGAGATCAACTTTCAAATTTTTATGTTTGTGAAAACTACTGTCTCTCTTCATATGGTATACATGCAGATTGTATGCAAAAATCAATAACCCACATAAACATCTAATCATGCCTGCGTGAATTAATTCAATGGGAGCAACAATGGAAGCTTATGGCATGGACGCATTATTTCTGGAAAACAGGACACACTTCTGGTTGCTCATTCCAACAAATGGTCGACTGTCCCAAGTGCACCCCTATATATCCAGCATGTATTCCAATGACATTCGAAGAAGTAAAAGAACAAATGATTAAATTGGATAACCAGTCTCACACCACTTATCAATTAATATTGAATCAATCATTCTCAAGCACAAATATGCCACTTATGCAAATCATAAAAAGTGGCTTCACTGATGCTAATGGCTCTCTGTGCTAACGGCTCTCTCTGCAGTGCAATGATAACAAATGATAACAGCTCTCTGTAGTGCTAACAAATCCATGGATGCGACTGACAGACCAAAGTCCCTATGCTAAGGAAACTTTGGTCATGCAAACTGTGTGACAAACAGACCAACTTCATGCTGGTGTTCTCCATCCCATTCCCCCGTTTCATTTCTAATTAAAGATGAGGAAGTCTGATCCCAATGTAAGATATAAAGGTAAATAATATTTATGGTCTCAATTGGTCACATTCATCAAATGGTCTCAAGGACATCGGCATTTATAAATAGTCCAAATCAAATTGGGCAATAATAAAAGTAAGTCTTCTCAATGGATGTATGAATTTTCAAAGGTTTATTTTTATTAATCTATGAAGGTTTTTCAATATTGTTTTTAAACAGTACTTGAAATACACAAAGGTGTTAATTATGAATGTCTATATATTTTATTTATTTATTTATGTCTGCATGTGTCGTATTGACAAACCGATACTCATTCTCCTGCTGCGGACCAAAAACGTGTCTCATTGCCTAATCATAGGGGGTTGTTGTTCTTATTACATAACTTTACTCATTAGTTCTCTGAAATATTTCAAAAATTGGTTGCGATCAATGCACCATTCATACAACTCTACCGTCTCAATAGTTTGTTTTTTCTCTTGTAGAAATGAGAAGCTGCAGTTGAATTGTTGCCATGAGATGTAAGATACCATACTGATCATTATTTTGTGTGTCGGTTGCTATAGTGGATTACAACTACACACAAGTTGCGAGGATTTTATTATTTTCCATCCATCCACAACAAAAATCTGCCTACAACCATTCCACCATGGTCGCCGAAACTCTCAACAACCAACTGGCTAATGGACAATAGCATTTGTGCAAATATGAATTCACTTTAAACCATGGAATGTCAGATATCTTGGGCCGTTGCTGTGGCCTCAATATTCACCTACGGAGACGCGGCCAAGATTGAGGACTCCTTTGGAATTATCTTGAGGGCTAAAGTCAAGCTCCACATAACCTCAGATTGACGAGATCACCACCCCAAATTTGCTGCAGTTACAAGTCTAAAATGAGTTTATGGTTCAAAGTCCACTACGTAGAAATTGGTATGTTTCCTATGGTTACATTGATGTCAGATAGAAAAAGTGTCAACATTAGGTGTGAATGTGACGTGATTGCGCAATACTGCACGATCTTTTTTACTGTCACAAGAAGTAGACTACGGACAGACTATCTGACACTTTGCATCAGATCATTTTTAGTGACCGCACGTAGAATCATATGTGGGAATAGTATTTCAAGTCCGTAGTGGCTCAAAGTCCACCCTCTGGTTCAAAGTGAATTCATACTCATACTGCCGGGTACCAATTGCCCAACCCATATGATCAACAAGACACAATCCCATTTTCAAGGCCACATGCCACTACTTCACGGGCACTTGATATTGACATTCATGAGAAATTGTTCATGTCACAAGTCTCATCACAAAGTTGAGAGTCTCATCACTCAAGAAGTACATCTGTGTCATCTCATGACACATTAGAAAAAGAACCAGAAATCATAAGAACTTTTTTGACACTATCATTGGTGTGCATAAGTGTGACAACTCAATTGAGCCTCACGAAGAATACTTCCCTTGTTCCACGTATAACCAGTTTGCATATGTAACTGGGGTTTTGGTTGTGCACTTCCATCCTGCAACTGCTTGTAAGTGATTTTTTTATTATAATTACTTATCTATTTATGTTACATCTCTAACATTGGGACCTCGATTTGTGTTACATTTAGTTACATATGAATTTTTGTTACATATGAAACATTTGTGACGTGACCAGCACATCTAGTCTAGCAGTGAGTTATTTTCATGTTGCATTAGAAAGCATCAATCACTTTTTCACTCTATCTTTGTCTTCAAACCCAACATCAATTCTCAGTAATAATACTTCCCTTGTTCCACAACCAGTTTCCATATGTAACACTGGTTTTGGTTGTGGCCTCCAATCCCGCAACTGCTTTTCAGTGTTTTTTTATTTATCTGGTTTAAATTTGTGTCAATGTGACCTATACAACATTTGGACCACTCACTATGTAACTTTGTTACATTTGGATCATTGTTACACACAACACATTTGTTACTTCAAAAAACATGGTTGAGGAAGAAGCGCTGATAGAAATATTCAATTACAACAACAGTCACAATTGGAATATGGAAATGTGAGTGTGGTTATTGTTTTCTGTGTTACATTTGTATCAAACATTACATTCAAAACATTGGGTTGCACCTTGTTACTGTTGCATATGGAACGTGATCAAAATACTGAACATGGGAGCAATGAGTCAGTTGTTCTTTAAACATCAGCGGATAAATAATGTGATGGAGAGGTATAACAGAGACTTCAGTAATAAAGTGTTTGATACACCAAATCCTGGTTTTGTTTGTATTCTGTGACACTGTAGACAAAAAATAAACGGTAGCCTTCCGGTACACTCTCAAAATGTCAGAGTGTACAGGGAGGTTACCGGAATTTCAAGAGTGTACGGGTGGGTTACCTGTTTTTTCCTATTGTTTAAGCCACAGATACATTTATCACACTAAGCTTTGAAGCAAAAAAATCTTTGGGGTGTTTGTGTGTTTCGTGACTCACATTTTTTGAATCACAAGTTACAAACAATAAGATCACCTGTTGGGTCTAGTTTTGGTGTTGATTCTAGGCTTGATCTTTGATTTCATTTGGTGAATTCTTTTTGGTTCTATTTTTGAATCGGTTTGTTTTATATATGTTCTGTCATTTTTTAAACACCCTTAATGTAGGAACTGAATATGAATGTTGAGACTTCCTGTCCCACAAGTATGCAATTTACTGACTATCAGAAGTGACTGCGACAAAAATGAGAACACAACACTAACACATAGGGCTGAAATTTGGTAATGTGTGGCTACATGATTGGTACTTATTCCTTTGTATCACTGTCCTCACTCTTGCTCGGCATAATTGCCTACAGCATACGGTATGATACAATACCATACCATACTACAACACAGGTGCTTGAACCAACAGCAACTGTAGGGGTGCCCTCTCACTGCTTTCACATCACCTCTAAATTACATTGATACCCCACCAGCCCATCATGGGAACGGCCAAAACTCAGTCCGCAGGCTGAGTTTGGGATCTCGCCTGGCACCGCCGTGTTGCCAACAACAATTGGCAGCGGCGGCTCAATTTTTAAGTTGAGTTCTAATAAACTCCTCTTTTTTCCATTATTCAACTCTGTGCACAACTATATTTTTCAATTAAATATTTATAGGTGTACCACGGTAATGGCCGAAACTCAGCCCACAGATTGAGTTAGCCCTCCCGCCTGGCACAGCCGTGTCGCAAAGAACAATTGGCAGTGGCATGTCAACTTTTATAGGTGAGTTATGATGAACTTGCCCTTTTTTCATTATTAAACTCACCACACGTCAATTTTTTTCAATTAAATATTTACAGGCCTACTGGAAAAATCACCAAAACTAAGCCCACAGACTGAGTTTGGGATCCGGCCTGGCCCGGTCATCTAGCCAACCACAATTGACAGGGGCGGGTATATTTATAGGGTGAGATACGATGAACTCAATCATTTCTACCAAGTTTTACTCACCACACGTCATTTTTTTCAATTAAATATTTAAAGGTGTACCACGGGAATGGCCGAAACTCAGCCCACAGACTGAGTTAGCCCTCCCGCCTGGCACCGCCGAGTAGCCAAGAACAATTGGCAGTGGCGTGTCAATTTTTATAGGTGAGTTATGATGAACTTGCCCTTTTTTCATTGTTATACTCACCACATGTCATTTTTTTTCAATTAAATATTTACAGGCCTACTGGCGAAATTGCCAAAACTCAGCCCACAGACCGAGTTAGTCTACCCGCCTGGCCCCGTCACCTAGCCAACGCCAACCACAATTGGCAGCGGTGGGTATATTTATAGGGTGAGTTCTGATGAAATCAACCTTTTATACCAAGTTTTACTCACCACATGCGAATTTTTTTCAATTAAATATTTATAGGTGTACAACAGATATGTCTCAAACTCAAGCCACGAACTGAGTAAGCCCTCTTGCCTGGCACCGCCAAGTAGCCAAGAACAATCGGCAGCAGCGGGTATAATTTTGGGATGAGTTATGATGAAGTCGCCCTTTTTTCACTGTATTTTACACAGCTCATTTCAGTTTTTTTTCAATTCATTTACTACAGGCCTGATGGCGAAATGGCTGAAACTCAGCCCACAGACTGAGTTCGGCGTCCCGCCTTGCATGGCTGTTTAGCCAACCACAATTGGCAGCGGCGGGTATCCTTTCAGGGTAAGTCATTATGAACTCAATAATTTTTACACTTATTTTGACTAAATCTAATTTTCAATTTATTTATTTTCAGGCCAGCCACAGGAACAGCCGAAACTCAGCCCACAGACTGAGTTAGCCCTCTTGCCTGGCACCACCGTGTAGCCAACAACAATTGGCAGCGTCTTGTAGATTTTTATGGTGAGTTATGATGAAATCAAACTATTTTACAATTGCTTTGATTTCAGCTTAGTTTTAATTAAATTATTAATTTTCTTCTACCTTGGTGCGGATGGTCCGAAGTATCATTTTTTGCTTGGGGCTGAAATTGTGGCATGTGTGTCATTTCGGTGGGCTTGGGGTATTGGGCAATGTGAGGGGCGGGCCCAGAATTTATATGATGTAGTATGTTTAATTTTATTAGTAAAGATAAATTGCTCATACTCTGCTCAATGTTACTGTAGTCCAACAGTATATTTGACCCGGTAGCCCTCCCGCTGGCTCTGGTAGCCCTCCCGTATGTTCCGGTAGCCCTCCTGTACGCTCCGGTAACCCTCCTGTACACTTCCAGTAGCCCTCCGGTACACTCTGGTAAACCTCCCATACAATTCTGGTAACTCACCTGTACACTTCCAGTATGCCACTGGTAAATATTTTTTTAGCTACTAAGTAATGCAGTTATAGCCACTAATTAGATTGATATTGATACTAAGACTTACTGAGAAGTCTATTTTCCTGTAAAAAAATACCAATTCCTATCGTACGTAAAAATAAATCAGAAGACTGGTTTGGGTCTCAAATTTCTGGTAACCCACCGGTAGACTCTGGTAACCCTCCCATATACTAGTGTCCCGGAGGGTTACAGAAGTGTACCAGGAGGTTACCGGAAGATACGATTCCGGGGGCTCCCGTAACCTCCCCGTACACTTGAGTGTACGGGGAGTTTACGGGTGTTTTTTGTTTACAGTGGAAAGAGTGAGGGAGGAGGCAGTGCATTCGGAGAAGAGGCACAAGGATGCATTAAAGGGCCATTTTACCAACATGCAGGAATGAAAAGCGGTGCCTTGGCAGGATATCCCAGAAGATTTTGAGGACTGGGAGCTCAAGAAGAGGAGGGCACGGAAGCGAGCATAAGGGAAAGGTTTGTTTGCTTTTTGGGTATGTGTGAGACATCATTCTTTCTTTGATATTCATGTAACGATGTTACATTTGTAACACACTTACTTCTCTTGTTAATTGATGCCTTTGAGGTAAGGCATTTTTGAATGTGTGTAGATAACTGCTTCATGTAACATATGTAATAACATCACTCACACACTTTTGTGTTACTGGAATATGTCCATCATCTTTCTTTCTTTGATATATGTTTAACGCTGTTACATTTGTAACGCTGTTTATTTGTGAGAATGGCTGGGACACTGTGAGATGGGTGGAGGTTGTGAAAGGTGTGTAAGGCATTCTTCTTTCTTGTCATATGTATAAAGATTTTGTCTCACTGAAATGTGCCCATCAGCTTTCTTTCTTTGATATATGCATATGTATAACGCTGTTACATTTGTTATGCTGTATATTTCTTTGTTAATTGATGGTTTTGGATTACTTAATAGCATCTAAATTATGAGTAAAAGGGGAAGTGTTATGGCATCAATTCTTAACTTATGATCTGGTAAATCTTGAGACCATTTGAGGAATGAGACCAGATGTTACCACAAAGTTGTAAACAGATATACATTTTGACTATGGCCATAGTGGAGAATGGGCATTTTTAGTTTGCAAGCACGGGTACGTAATTCCTGTACATTACGCCGCGACTACTTGTTTGGGATGCATATCAGTTGGAGAATATACATGTTCCTGCAGTTCACATGGTATATTCTACATGCCGACTTAGATGGCTCTTGTAACACGAAGTAGCAAGTCCGATCCCAATGTAAGATGTACGCTTTCATTACAGTCGTGTAGTAGAATGTACGTTTTGAGTTTGCAGACAGTGGTAGGAGATGTACACTTTGATTATGGTCATAGTAGAGAATGTATGTCTTTGTCTTTGTCTTGCGCTTCCTCTTCCTCTTCTTCTGGAACTCCAGCTTCTTTATCGCTTCCACTACTGGAATCCTGGCATCTTCTTTGTGGGAGCGACTGCCTTCTTCTTTTCTGTCTGCATGAGACTCTACAGAACTATCTTCGGATTCATCAGGAATGCCGAATTCATCTTTGGCATCTAGCCCAATGGCTGAAACATGCTGTATTCTCCGCAGCGTCATGTGCCTTCTTGAAAGATTTGCAAGTTTTGGACATAGGGTTAGATTTTTTGACACTCTTGGGTTTCTGTTGGGGTGGTGGCAGAAGAGAAGAGGACTCATGTATGGATGAGAGACCAAGTTTTCCTGCATAAAAATGTAGGGCAAAATTTAGGTGCCATGCATGTGGAATTGAATGAAAAATTTATCATATATGTTTCAACTTGATTCCAGCAGAGAACTCACCTGCAATGGGGGGCTTCACCGGACAAGATACAAACCATGATGATATGAGTGATATCTACACAGGACGATCTGCAACAACATCATGATTTTAAACACGACTCACCTGGATTATTGGCCTTCTTGGCTTTCTTCTGCGCGCAAGTGTTCATTGACTGGGTTGATGGTGAGGTGCTTGCTCATTTTTTACAGTGCTTCTTAAGGGGAGAAGTGGAAGACATGAGGGGAGGCAAATCAGTATGACGGTCAATTTTGGCACCATTTAAGGTGGTATCTGGTGCCATGATTGGCCTCTGCTATGTGTGATCTGGAAACCTTGGCCATGGTGGTTGCAGGGTTTAGGGGTCACTTTGATTTATAGGGATGACAGCAAGAATGCAGTCACAACTTTCAAAGTGAAAGTGCAGTTTCACATTTTAACCAAATGCAAATGCCGGGCCAATGACAATAATACATGGGAAGGTTTCGGCAATGACAGGAGTGTCTGAGAAACATTTTGAAAAATGATACATTTCACAACACATAAGTGACAGTATAACATTCTCACAATATCTTGGTCTCAGCTCGATTTCAGTGTCCACATTGACATGAGGCCCCACATCTCAGGACACTTCTGTATAAGGTGCACATTCATGATTGTACGCCTCATGATAAATCAAGGGACATGCATTCTTCTCATTCTATTCTCAGCAATCATGAGCATAGGAGTTATCCATGCCTTTTTCCACAAATCTTTGAGACATTCCTGGAGCAATGCACTTGAAGAGTTGTTCTTCAGTTGAGTGATGACCAAGCATTAATCACCTTTACTGGGCTCCACTTCCATGCATTTGAGTACCTTCTAAAATAATTTTCTCCACTTCATTTAGCATATAGACAATTTGTTGATGAAGGAGGCTACAATGTCACTCAGGAAGAGTTCATCTTACTCCCCCATTGAAGATCAAGATATGAGAAGCCCATGATGATATAAGCCCATAAATTTTTATTGCTGGAAGAGCTATCACTTTGACGCTTCTGTAGTACGCTTTGATCCTTGTGGTACAAATCCTGCTTGCCTCTACAATGTTCCAGGTTCTTTACATGAAAGCACTGTTGCAGAAGCTCTCAAAGAACAATTAGTTATCAATTCACACCATCATTTTTCAATTCATATTCTCATTGCCACTTTAATTGTCATTCTTACTTACTCCTTGTTTCGTTTCATCGCACTTTGTGTTGTCATTGATATATGTTGAATGATTGGAGCAGGACTCCTCTACAGATTGATTTCTATTCCCATTGGTGACAACATAATCATAGTCACATGTTACATTTGTTTATATTTCATCCCATTCCTCCTCGTACTTCACTCACTGATCTTCATGGTCATCATCACCCCTCTTGCGTTTGTGTACCTGATTCTTCTGGTTAGTAATTATCAGTCTTATTGGAACAAGTGATGGCTCATCTTTATGACCAACATTTCTTTTGTGAAATCATCTTCTAAAACATTTATGATTGATGTTACCTTGCTACTACAAGAGGTTGCTGCCACACTTCCATCTGCACTTATAGCTTCAGCAGGGACTGCAGATGTATCTATTTCTCTGGTACGTGAACCTTGTCTTCTTCTTCTACATCATCTATAGCAAATCCTTCTTCCTCTTAACTCACAACTCCCTGCCTCTTCTCAACGACAATGACCTTGATGGCCTAGGCTTTGTGAATATGAAAGGTATGTTGGGTTCCCTCTCACTAGCCAGTTTGTTGAACTTCCTTTTAAAGCTGATTGCCAATATTTTCTAACTCTGGGTTGAACCTACTGTGGCAATAAGTAACTAGATCACATTCTGCTCCTGAAATAGTGATATACTGGTGAGTCGACAATAATATATGTTCAAGATTTAAGGTCACTTACAGTTTAGTACACCCCTACCATCAAGATGACCTTCCTTGCCAGTAAGAAACCTCACTTATCTACCACCTCTTCTGCCTCTCTGACCATGTCCTGATCCACCTGACCTTCTTTCTGTCCCACAACCATCATGGCTTCCTGGTGTGACACTAGCTGAAGCAGCTGTAATGCAACCCACTTTAGGACTAGAGGAACAGAGACAGCAGTTACGACACCAACACCAGAAGCACAGGAGGTACAACATCATCACAATCACAGTCAAGTGTGGCTCATTGAACAGCCCAAGAACAAGTAGCGGCCTCACAAGTGTTGTCTTCTGAATCATCCTCATCCTCAGAATCTTCTCCTTGAAGGACACAACTCATGGTGCCTGTCATGAACTGTGGTGTAAAATTCAAATGCAATCATGTGTCTAATTGCAAAAAACAGTTGATGGAAGTAGGAGGCAATCAAAGATATGTTCAAAAAATGAATGGATGACTGATTTAAGTAGCATCATCTAGGAAACAAAAAAATATTAGGTATGGAAACAACTTTAGAAAAATTGGGAATTCAACCAAAGTGAAGGGTGCAAATATTTCACTGTTGATGCAGGCGGGCTGGGGGGAATTAGAGGATGGCTCAAGTAGTGGCAAAACTTACATTCTAGACAAACATTCCTTCACTACTCATGCCAGTAGTATGTTAGAATTGTACCGCATAGACACAGTACGGTCGTAGAGCTTTCAAGAGCATATGTAAGGCCAAAAGTGTAGTAATTTGTGATTGCGTGACAATTGCAAAAAATTGGCAAAGTCGATTGCAATTCCTTGTCCATTTTTACTTTGACAATTATTTGCACTTCTCTACTTTGCAGTTCCTCGGGAACACTGGCTTAGCCCGATTTTGCCAAGTCAACTAGTTCGGCATCAATGTGACGTGATGGATTGGCATCAAAATAATAGGGTCCCAGATTACCATCATTGCTGATTTTGGGTAATTACAATTCCTTAGGAATTGTAACAAATTTCTGATTACAACACATTGCAATTCCCAAGAAATTGCAAGTACCTGCCAAAGTTCTTGTTTATACAAGATCTCATGGTACTTAGGGATTAGTCCATACCATGCTGAATGACAGTTGGCAGTGTTTTGTCGCCAAAATCCTCAAAATATGATATCAACAGCGCTGGTTTCTCACAATTCATTTGCAATGCAGCCGTTCCCCAAGAATTGTTCTACGTATTCCTAACAAGAATGCAAATAGTTGTCAAAGTAAAAATGGCGTATATCTCCTATCTCAAGACCCCATGGATTATAAGCTCTTTTTTACCCGATTTTGTGACATTTACGTTTTTTGGCATGTTACTCAACCTCGGTCATTCTAAAATGACTAGAATGAGACTCTCCCTGCCAACAGCATCATGCCCATATTATGCACAGCTCCCAGTAACTCCGGTTGGTTGTCAAGTTACAATATTTTGTCGCTCAGCTCACATCACATCATATCATATGATAGGCACGCACAGCACAACAAGGTTCCACGAAAAAGGAAAAAAAACCGCCTGCTCTACAGTACGAGGTAAATAGGGTGGATACCATTATTTTTTCTCCGTGTTAGGACCACTAACTAACGACGGATAATAGGATTTATTTATATGTATCTTTTGACATTTTTAGGGTCTTGTCCGGGTGATGGACAGACGAGAGCAGCGGCACGTTTCTGCAGCACTGGGTGAGTGACAGCTCTCCCACCAAGCTCATTCTGTGTCGAGAGCCGCCACAGTTCCATGAAGCGACGTAACTGCGGATTTGAGGGTGTCTCTTTTGTTTAGTTTTAGTTTAGTTTAGCCCCTCTTTTTCGACACTTTCACCCTTCATCAAAAACATGGCGGGGACGAGGGACTTCCTTTCTGAGGCCTTCGAGACCATCGGAGCCAGCATGGTCGACGAGCCAGGGATACAACTCCCGGGGACACCCGCCCCAGCTATGCCATCGCAGACCCAAGACGACGCCAACCAACCTCGGCACGCGAGGGGGCACGACCCACCGGCAGACGGCATTGAACCTTGGCTCCTCGTGCCGGCACCGGCACAGCCGACCACCCCAGAAACCCCAGCAGCACGAACGGCCAGCACAGCAGGCGGGGAGCCACTCTCACCGGAGCGAGCAGGGCCGCCGCCACCACCACCGCCAGAGGGAACCACCACCACGCCAGGCACGTTAAGGGCAGCCATCCAAAGCTACCCCGCAAAGCTTGGCAACACCACAAGCAGCCACAAGAGGGAATGGACATGGCAGCGGGACGTGGCGGGCGCTGTCGCCAGGACAAAAGAGTTCAAGGAGCAAGCCCTCACAGGCTTGCTCAGGCTTTTCACGTTCATGCAACCGGGCAACTGGTTCGTGAACGTCTTCCACTCAGCAGCGGTCTTCTACGACCCTCTTGCGGGCGAAGACGCAGCGCTAAAAACGGTGGCCTTCGTAGGCAACCGCTCCGCGGATAAAGGATGCATCCCGGTTGCCCTCAAAGGGGAAAAGCCCTGGAGCTGGCCGGGCATCAACCTTGGGGCCAACGAAGATGAATTTGAGGCATACTATGCCAACGAGGCATCACAGGACAAGTGGTTCCAGCCCGGGGGGCTTCGACAAACTAAGCAGGTGCCCACGGCCCTCCTCCTTCCCACTCTCCTGGCATAGTTTGTCGCCACCAAGCAGCGCACTCCCTGGGAGGTTTACTGCGAAGCCAAGCGGCTGGGCACGTCGGAGGAATACCCAGTCATGTTGAGGACACGGAACTCGTCCGGCTCTGGGCAATGAGTGCAGCGCACTCCAGTGATGGGACACAAAGTCTCCTCAGCATGGAGATGGAGCCGATTCTCTCGTTAGATCCAACGTTTCAAGATTGGGCAACGGCAAGGCTCAAGGGGTTGGCAGCCGCAGAGAGAGCCATGGACTGCAGAGCGGCAGATGGCATTGCGCTGCAGACCGCGGAGACCCTACGGGCAGTGGTGGAAGCCCTGAACAGCACAAAACAAACGTATGGCAGCGGCACCAGCTCCTCGATGACAAACGCCAACAAATACATCTATAGCGAATATGAGTTAGCGGCCTTGCAGGGTTTCTGTGGAGTCACCAAGGCTCCACACATTCCAAAACTTTGGCTCACGTTCCAATCAGCCAGAAAAGCGGAGGAGGTAAGAGCCAATCTACAAGAAGGCATGCAGAGGTTCGCGCATGATAACAATTGCGAGATTGATCGGGGTGTATTTTTTGAAAAGAAAACGTTAGATGATATTGTCGAATTAAAATTTAACCCAGGAGGAGGGACAGCAGTCTACAAGTCCGCAGGAACGGGACTGTCAATCCTCATATGCCGGCCAGTTAGCACGGCTGAGAGGGAATGGGCAGTGCAGAGGGAGGAGGCACTGCAGGAGTCCAAGGGGAATTGGACCCTTGAAGAGGCTTTCAAGGTTTCGACTAGCGACCCTCGTCACCCCCCCTCGACCTTCCACGAACTACGCCTGTTGATCGCTACGTACGCCAGCTTACTGCATGTCCTTTTCGGGCCGGCGTGTGACCACTTCAGAAAAGTGTGGAACATACACGGCATCATGAAGGGCATAGCGTGGAAGAGAGAAGAGACTGGATTTCTCTGCAGTGCTCTGTTGACAGGTGGTATGGGCAATTCTTGACGACAGCAGGGGCTACTTCAACAAGCGCCTGCACCCAGACAAGTTTAAGCTTCCTCGGGAACACATCCCCCTTCCAGTCTCTCTCCTGGAGGCAATCTATCCTAACGTGCGCTGGCAGGAACCGATCAACAGGAACATCCCCTCCCAATGGCTAAATCAAGGTTTGGCGCAGGATTTCTGCCGTGGGGATGCAGGGGCAGGGCAGCGTGTGGGGTTCACAGGGGTGCCGACTGGCTTCACCACGTGGCCATACCCACCGATGCCACAACAAGGGGAGGGGCCACTTACGGATATCAAACCCACATGGGAGTGCCCCAACCTCCCCCAGCACCGCCGGGACCACCACTACAGTTTACGGCAAACCAACCCGCCACTGTTGACCGATTGGCACACCTGCATCCAGTGCTCAAGCGGCACTTGGACGAGTACCACCGTGCCTTTAAAGGCAACATGATGTTTGGCAAACTATTGCAAGCGGCAAACTTAAAATGGGAAGACCTACCAACCATACCTGAGTACATCGACGAGAAGGGGCACAACATGATATGCTACAACCACGTCTGCGGAAAGTGCACCTTTTGTCCTTGCCGCTTGAGGAAGGGCCACGTGCCATCGGAGAGGATCACTAATGAGTGGGCTGAGGCCCTTTGGAATAAGATTGAGGCAGGAGTGTGTTACAACCTTCGGGCGGCGGCTCCGACTTCCGATTGGGGCAGCCCGGCAAAAAAGCAGAAAATGTGACATGCGTCGGGCCCACTCAAACCCAGGTCATGCGTTTTGGGGTCAACATGGGCAGCAGTAGCGCAGGCGCTCACAAAGAAGCTGTCGCACACAACAATGCGACGAGGCGCTGGGGGAGCTGAGTGAAATGAACAACAAGCGACTCAAACAGAATATACTCGGGGAGGCGCAGCGACCACTCTTGAATAACGGGGAAGGTACGAACACCTGTTACACTGCAGTGTAACCAACTAGACGGGCCGTTGTGCATGCCTTACTTGTGTGTATTAAAGTTTTTACTGCATGACGTTTCTTGTGTTGCTGTGAGAGTTTCATTTGTGTGTATTTGTTTTCTCTTGTGTGGGGTGTGAAGGCGGGACAGCGAGGCTGGGGCACAGGCCTAGCAACGGGCAACAAACCGCCACTTGTAACAACTGTGAGCCAACTCGCCCTGGCAAGGAGCCGTCTTGCGAGCAAACCCGCCCTGGCAAGGAGCAACATCCACCGCACCTCCTCACCGGCACGCTATGGCCCAGTACATCCCAGGGGCAAACGCGGTACTCCAGATTATTGGCACCCACATTCGCAGATGGGACAGTAGTCACAGGGCACACCAAAGAGCGATGGAGGCTGCAAAACAAGAGGGCCAGGATGGAACGGCAAGCCACTCAACACGAAACAACACAGTGGCGAACGTACAGAGGCACGAAGGTACTTCCGCCACCACAAGAAGGCCCTCAGACATTTCAAAACGCAATGTGCCCCTCCAACTTGGCCTTGCGTCATCCTGCCGCGGAACTCCTCCTCCAGTACGCAACGAAAGGTTGCCCGACTAGGACGAGAAGGAACTGGAACAAAGAGGCGCACACCCATCCGCCATGGTTGACGAGGCGGCAGCCCAACTAAGACAGGAAACAGCGGAAAAGGTGAAAAATGGACAAGCACGAATAGTGCGATGGGCAGACATACGGGACGACCCTCCGAAAGAACTCAAAATATCTCCCGTAGCAATGATCCCACACAAGTCACGTGGGTACCACACCATCCTTGACCTCTCCTACAGCATCAAGCTCAAGGACGGATGCGTACCTTATGTCAACGAATCTACGATCAAGACGGCACCGCAAGGGGCGCTAGACCAGATGGGGCATGTCCTCACTAGCATCATCCACGCCTTCGCCGAGGCCGACCCAGACAGCAAAATATTCCTCGCAAAATGGGATATCAAAGATGGCTTTTGGCGTTTAGACTGTGAGGAGGGACAAGAATGGAACTTCTGTTACGTCTTACCCCAGGCAGACCCTAGGGCGCCCGTCGAACTTGTCCTGCCCATATCCCTGCAAATGGGATGGATCGAGTCGCCACCGTACTATTGCGCGGCCTCTGAAACAGGCCATGACGTTGCTGTCGAATACATGGAGGCTCCGGTAGGTTCCCTCAGAGACAACACATTCCTGCCATGGATGCTCGACAGTACGGAGGTCCGGCCACTCCCACAGTCCACCACAGCACACCAAGCCCTCAAGTACATCGTTGAAGTCTACATGGACGACTACCTCGGGCTGGCGATTCCCGCCTCTCAGGACCAACTCCAACATGCGGCAAACGCAATTGTCCAAGGCATCCATGATGTTTTCCCACCCCACGAGGTAGATGAAGAGGACCCAATTTCGTTCAAGAAAATCCAACGAGGCAATGGGACATGGCGACTGCAAAAAGACATTTTAGGCTTCACATTCGATGGAGACGACAAGACGATTTGGCTAGAGGAGCCGAAGCGTAACGCTGTACTTACCATCATACATCAATGGCTGCGAGTGAGCAGGACGTCCCAGGTGGGAATCGCGTTCCAGGAGTTTGAATCAGTGGTAGCGAAGATAAGACATGCCTTCGTTGCCATCCCGGCCGGAAAGGGGCTACTTTCCCCATGCAATCGCCTCCTCCGCAAGCGACCGCCCTTCGTCTACCTCCACCGAAACGCATCATTACGGGTAGCCCTTCAAGACACCCGCACTCTCCTACTGGAGTCAACCCTCCTACCCACGCAATGTGTTGAGCTCGTCAGCGCCTGGCCGGACTTCGTGGCGTGAAAGATGCATCCAAACATGGAGTTGGAGGCATCATAGTCGGGAAACGAGCGGCTTGCACACCAACCGTCTTCCGCTTGGAATGGCCGGAGGACATCAAGCGTGACATCAACACACAGGACAACCCACAAGGACACCTAACGAACTCCGACCTGGAAATGGCGGGGCTTCTACTGCTATGGCTCATCATGGAGGACGTATGCCAGCTGGAGGTGGGCAGCCACATCGCCTTATTCAGCGACAACAGCCCGACAGTCAGCTGGGTGGCATGGCTAGCGTCCAAACGATCACTCATGGCAGCACAGTTGCTCCGATCACTCGCGCTGCAGCTGAAAGCCAAGCAAGCTTCACCACTAACACCCCTGCACATCTCTGGCTGCCAAAACTTGATGACGGATAGCCCCTCACAATCGTGGGGCAGTAACCAAAAGTGGCATTGCATCTGACTCTGACCTGCGTTCTTTGTTTGACTCCACGTTCCCTCTACCCAACCAGCACTCCTGGAGCGTATACCGCCCTTTCCTCGCAATCTCTATGCACGTGATTTCCATGCTGCGGATGAAGGTTTCTTCGCTGGACGAGTGGCGGTGACTACCCGAAATCGGGAAGTATACTGGCGCCATTGGACCGCCTACAGCAGGTCTGTGGGAGTGGACCCTCACCTATCGGGTACCTCTTACCACACCAGGACCCGGCTCCTCACAGGATTTGCAGCACGAGTCCTCAGCGGCTACTATGGTAGAAGAAAACAAGTAGCTGCTGGCACGGTCAGTAAGGCAATCACGGCCGTTGGACAGGTGATTGCCATGGAGTGCGGACTAAACCCAACGAAACTAGCTAACTCCAAGGACCTACTCCCGCAGCTAGCGCAAAAAATCGAAGGGTGGCACAAGGCTGACCCCCCTACCACAAAGCAGCTCCCAGTTGAATCAGATGTGCCAGAGCTGCTCGCAGCAACAGGAACCAAGCCAGGGGCGTCGGAGCTCGTGAAGACAGTTGGCGACTGGTCGCTCATAGCGTTCTACTACCTCCTCCGGATCGGTGAGTATACAATCAAAGGGGCACAGAATGAAACCAAACAAACTACCCAGTTCCGCATGAGGGACGTCACGTTTTTTTGCAAAGATAAACAGGGACGCCTTCGCCAGTTCAGCCGCCACGCCCCAGCTTGAGCCATCCTGTCTGCCGACGGGGCAACTCTGAAGCTGGATAACCAAAAGAATGGATGGAAAGGCATTTGTATTCACCACGGGGCAAACGGGGACGCTTACTTTTGCCCAGTACGGGCCCTTGGCCGTCGGTACATACACATTCGGGAGGGCACCAGGGCCAATGACGGCGCAACTTTTCTGTCGGCCTACTTCGTCGACGGGTGCCACTATGACATCACAGACAAGAACATCAGGGATGCCCACAAATGGGCGGCAGCCACCCTTGACTACCCGGGCGCCAAGGGCACACCATTGGAGCGCATCAACACACACTCCCTGCGCAGTGGCGGGGCAAATGCGCTGTCTCTATTGGGATACTCTGAAATGGAAATAAGAAAATGGGGCGCTGGCGAAGTGCCACCTTCATGGAGTACATCCGCGAGGAGCTCGCATGCTTTTCGGCCGGCATGCCAGCCAAGATGAGAACAAAATTCGGCTTTGTCAACGTGGCCAGCGGCGTCTACACGGACGTTACCAACGACATGCTCTTGGCGCCTTATACTACGAACGTGTCCGCACCAGCAGCGTAGCTGCCATTGGCCTCACCCGGCGTGGCGGATGCGGCAGTGCCTGTGACGGGAACATACGCGACCAGCTTGGATGACGGCACCACTTACAGTGCCTGAAGGTAGCTGACGCGGCTAGCGTTTGCCCATCACACGCTGCTTTACCAGCAAAGTTCTTTCTTTTTCATGGCATACCCCTTTTTAGCATTGGTGGGAGCTCCATGATAGCCTGTGGCCGGGCACGACTGTAGGCTAGCCCGCCTGATACAGCGTCCTACCACAGTCGGGCCGGGTGGGGCACTTGACCAAGTCTCTCTGCCTATCGTTGTGTGCGCGCCGAAGCGCACACACGGTGGGCGACTTTTGAGTCATTGGGGCTTGGGGATTTTTAAACCTAAAAATCCGCAAGTGTTTCGGCACCCCCACCCACAGTCTATCCACACTACTACCTTACCTCTCTAGTATCCGTTGCAAGTGGTCGAGTCGAGCAAGAACCAAGGTCCAGTGCTCGGCACTTGATCCGGGTGATGGACAGACGAGAGCGGCGGCACGTTTCTGCAGCACTGGGTGAGTGACAGCTCTCCCACCAAGCTCATTCTGTGTCAAGAGCCGCCGCAGTTCCATGAAGCGACGTAACTGCGGATTTGAGGGTGTCTCTCTTTGTTTAGTTTTAGTTTAGTTTAGCCCCTCCCCCACCCTTTAACCAATGTGCGACTTTTGAGTCATTGGGGCTTGGGGATTTTTAAACCTAAAAATCTGCAAGTGTTTCGGCACCACCACCCACAGTCTATCCGCACTACTACCTTACCTCTCTAGTGGTCAGTGATGGGGACTATGAGACAACCATCTGCCATAGTCCCATTCATAGCCCAAAGTAGTGCTGTTGCATTCAAGCGTTCAACTGCATTCCCACACCGGTAGCCTCCACCTGAAATGCTAGAAATCTTCCTCATGTTCTTGGGTATCTGACCGTTATGTGTCCCCACTCATCGGCCCACCAGAATGTTGTTGCATTTTACTCTATAGCAAGAGGTCATCGATTTGAAAGAATTTACATAAGATTGTATTATTTCCGACAGTAGATGTAGTGACGTAAAGAAAAAAGAATTTTTGTCATGGCTTGGAACGTCATCATTTTGCGGTCAATCGCTTTAGACTAACTACCGCCTAACAAATGACTCATAGTTTATTCATAGTCCTGTAGAAAATGACACTGGAATAGGTATGGTACCGGGCTATGAGTCATAGTTCATAGTCCCCATCACTGACCACTAGTATCCGTTGCAAGTGGTCGAGTCGAGCAAAAACCAAGGTCCAGTGCTCGGCACTTGATCATCTTGTACCAGTTTAATTGTAGTACTGACGCACCTTTTGTAACAAAAATAACGATTCTCGTCAATTTTTGTAGATCGATTATAACTTTTTCCACAGCCCTCGCAGCAAGATTTGCGGAAAATACTACAGATTCCTCTTTTCACGAGCTTCGATTGGTATATGGGTCAGGGTCTGGGACTGATACTTCCCCTTCAAAATCACGGTTGATCGTCATTCTTGAGGTAAAAAATCACGAACAACAGCCTTCAATATCATAAAAATTCCCGCATTTTCAGCATGGTCATCATAAAAACTTTTTATGATATTGGCGAATCGGAGATTCGTGCTTGGCGCTGTGTAAAATGTGTGGTTATTTGACACTGTTCAAAAGATGATGTCATTATCATAAAACTTTTTATGATATTTCTTGTCCCGCCCCACCCCAAAATACCCTCTATACGTGCATTTAAATGGCAAGGGCCACCATCTCTCTCCGTGTGCTGTGGTCGCCAAAAATATTCTGATCACAACAACTACTTCATAAAACAACGAATAAACAGAATTAATTGTTGACACCGCACTACCATCTTCGTCCCGCTCGCAATCGTACCCTTCGTTCCCCTCCATCCTTCCACCTCTTCCTCCTCATCCTTCTCCCCATATCTAGCTATGGCAGGTGGTCGTGATCGCGCGGGCGGGCATCCAGGCGCACCAAAGAACAACGGACGACACAACTCCTATGATCACCGCCACCAGGATTCTCCGAAGCTCATCAACGTGCCATCTTCATGACATCAGACCAGGGTATTACAGCAAAGGTCCGAAAGGACTATCGCGCGCGACTTAGGCGGTTTATTAATTTTCTTTTTTCTGACTATCCAGACATCTTTGAGGATGCCACTGTTCTCATCTCGCAGGAACAACGTGATGATCCCGCGATGTACTACTACCCTCAGGATCTCCGTACCTCAAGTATTCTGGGCTGGATGTCAGCTACTGTCTTTCTATCAGAGATGAAGAAGAGAGGAAAATGGCAAGATTGCATCCTATTCTCACATCTCCAAGTTTTATGATTCAATTAAGTATGGCTCGAAGGTAGTGGGTCGTCATCTTTCTTTGGAGTTTTATTCGAAGACTGACACATTTTTGTTTTGTTTCAAGAAAGAGTTTGCCCAGGCGAAGAAGCAGGGAAACACAGATGAGAGGGAGGCCGATGCTGTTAGTAGCAGTCTCCTCTCACTGCTATTAATCTGGGCAGTTGAGGAGGGGAATGTATTTGTTTGGGTGTTTTGTTTGTGCATGTGGCACCTCATGGCTCGATCTTGTAATGTTGATTGTCTTTCCTTCCACAACATCAAGCGTGGTATTTCAGATTCCATCGTATTCAAGTATGATGAAACAAAGATGGACAAAACTGGTGAGTTTGTCCAAGAAAAAATGTATACTCTAATCCTTTTCAGGGTCATCTTTGCTTCTTTACTGCCTTGGGGTCTATCTCTCCCTTCATCAGGAACGCTTGGCTGAGACGGAGAAGCTGTTTTTGACCCCTGGAGCTAAGTTAGGGAATGCCGCTCAGACTTTTGCAAGGCAAGTTGGTGAGATTGCTAAGAGAAATTTTGAGACGGTGAGAAATTATTGTCGCCTTTCCCATTTCAACATTCATGGCCTGCGTAAAGGGGGTACGCATGCCACTTCAGCCACTACTCTTCCTCCCCAGTTCACTACTGTTGCATGCCGTGGGGAGTGGTCTATGGGAAAGATTTTGGATATATATTTTCAGTTTGCTGCTGGTGGTGATTACTATCTCGGACAGTTGTTATCTCTCAAGGATCCAAACTCACTGGAATTGATAGCCCCTGTCCACACTGGAAGGACCCAAATGCCAAGATTGTTATGGATGCTCTTGATTTGACCTTTGGTCGGATTTATGAGGCCCACGGTGATTCCTCCGTGACCCTCATGGAGTTTTATCCATACTTCTTGCATCCATAGTTCATCATTCTGACTGGATGCTAGGTTTCCTGGACAAGGACCCAAGCCATCCTTTCAGCCGTGTGCCCATTCTCTCTTCTCCTTTGTTGCAGGAACTGAAGTTAAATCATGTCACTTCAGATTTAAATGCCCATGTGCCCCAGGTGACAGGTATTCCACCGCATGTTGCACACATGAGGCAGATCAACGATGTGAAGGAAGTTTGTGAGGAGATCAAGACCGAAGTGACAAGCATGCGAGAGGACTTGAAGACAATAGTTCATGAGGCAATTGATGAGAAGGTTGAGGCAAGTGGTGGCATTAATACAGCTCTCTTGGACAAAAGGTTGGGTGCAATGGAGAAGAGGCTGACAGAGAAGATGGACAGTCTTGATGCGCAGGTTGAACCAACCCGTGTTTTCCATCCTAAACCTAACCTTGTTGATGCTTCAGAGGATCCAGTCGCCGCGACAAGTAATCAATTTTGTTATCGTGGAAGGTATTGGTGTGTGCCACAGTCATTTAGTTTGCCACGGAGACAGATCATTTGAGTGGATGGCGTATGTGGTTGCAAGGTATGGTGATTGTATCAAATAATGTTACTTACCGCATTAAGCCCTTTCGATTGTTTCAGGGAGTCGATTTTCCATGCAAGGCTGTGATGTTTGATTTTGCTAACAAATGGAAGCCAATATTTGGTATGATGGAGCAGTATGATGGCTTTGCAGTACCAGATGTAGTTGATGATGATTTTGTACGCTCCTCATTCAATTTGGCAACAGACTACCTGAAGACACGGGCATCGTATGTTTGGTGGAAGGCTAAAGATCAAAGGGCAGTGAATGATTACAGTATTGGTACATGGAGTCGGTATGTTCAGAGGAGTTCAATTGAGAAATGGGGTACTCCTGAAGACAAGGCATCTCTTCCAGCTCCAACTGCACGTAATAAAGCACACAAAAGTAAGAGAACGCTTCGTAATTCATGGGGATGCTTGGGTGGATGGGAGGATTAGGGTGAATAAGGTACCTTGAAGGATGGCTATAAGGCAGGTTGTGCTAGAGGAAGTTGCTGCAGAATTTGAAGATGCATTTGGCAGTGTAGTGTAATTTCGTTTTGCTTGGTTTGTCTACTTTGTGGGTGGGCCTGGGCGTGGGAGGCGTAGGGTGGTAGGGGACCAGTCAGAAATAAAGTTAATATGTTATTTTTCCGACTCGTTATTTTTTAGACTTCGGAGATTTTTTGAGCTACATACTTTTACTAGTAGACAAGCTAGACCTTGTGCTAGCCAGTATTTGTAGAGGGTAATGTAATGAAAAAGAAAGGTATAATATCTTAAAGTACTCTTTTTCACACAAGTAGTTAGACCTATCTTCGCGATCGTGATATTATTGTGTATATATGTGTTAAACTATTATGCTACAGGTAAATCCATCATAAAACGTTTTATGATATTATCTGGCATATATCAAGAATGCTTTTGTCAACTTGAAGGGATCATTAAAGTGTCACAAAAATTTACACGAATGGTTTTGTGAACTTGAAGGGAATGTTATACTGTCGCAAGATTGTCGAACAAGGAACTTTACCAAGCTATATTTCCTACTGACTTTTAAAATGGGACGGCGTGGCAGCGGCGCTTGCGTGCGAGCGCTTGCGCCAGCAACTGCGATTTCATTAAAAACTAAGGGCAGACAAGCCACGTTATTTTCAAAGTACGTCTTCCTCTGTCTCTACGAATCGCATTCTCTCTAGCTCGCTACAAAAAATCTTGCAGCGGCTGCTGGTAATATCGTAAACGTATTGTTCCATACTTACCTCAAGAATTACTTTTCGTGAAAAATACTACCTACCGTAAAAATTGGTTTTAACCCTCCAACCGCAACTTGTGCAGGATTCGGCACAAGTTAATTAACTGTGCAGAATCCTGCACAAGTTAACTAACATGACCTCGTTTCACCATGTTCTGGTCAGTTTCATGGCCTTTTGATGAGTCAGCCGAATTCCTCGCGAAAAATTCACTCTAGAGACCCACATGTCTCCTGGCCATCAATTTCGCATTCAACATGCATATTAGTGTCACTGGCTATGCAGTGCACAACTACATAGCGGACACTTCAATTTGCGGATAACTCTTCTTCGTCACATCGTTTTGAGATGCAATCGAAACCTGCTGAATCTCAGTTTTCTCCCGATCTCCTGGAGGATTCAGAGCAACTTGACGGGTACAACCAGGGCTCTCCTCATTCAGAATCTCAGGCCTCTCCAGACTTGCTCGACCTATCACAGTTGAGTGATGTTTTCTGTTTTCCGGTTCAGGAGCAACCAGAGCATCCACATCTTCCAGAGCTTCCCCTGTTCTCCCATGCTACAGATAGTCAAGAGTCCAACATTGACAACGTTGGTACTCAAATGACTGAAGATGTTGGTCTATCCCAACCACTGTCGGTGAACAACAGGGCCAACAACCGTCGCGTGCGAAGCAGAATCAGCTTCATGAATCGTTGCATACGTGCCACCAAGTCATTCTTTCTTCTGTCATCCGAAGGAACTCCTCTCGATGAAATTGACAATCAACTGTACCCTAAATGGAAAAATCCACTACAGTTCCAAGAAGAAAGTCACTGTCTACGAGATCGTCTGGGATACATCTTCAATCCCTCATATAATCATCAACGAGTCACAGCTACGACGATTTATTTCACGAGAAGACAAGGACATGGTGTCTCGTCTAAAAAGGGCTCGTGTGTTATTTGACGAGATGTACCCTGACGGACCGACTACGGGTGTGCTCTCTGTGGGTAAGCCACGGTATAAAAGAAAGACTGGTCAAAAATCATTGGGGTCATCACAACAATCAACTATACTCGACAATGATGAATCTAATCAGGGTCTCTCCATTACGAGCAGACGTCTGACCAATTTGAGAATGGCTCCTGTTCTACATAATTCTCTTCAACCAGATATCAATGCAACTAACGACAGAGAAGGAGGGACAGAAGACACTGACTCTGATGATGAGCAATTTGGAGATGAATTGTTAGATGAGACTGCATGGGAACCTCTGAATAACAATGATCGCCTGTATGGTTATGTCCCAGACGAAGGGTATAATCCCAACAGCATGGAAGAAGACGGTACGTATCCGGAAGAATTTACGTGGACATACAAAGATCTTCCTGAGGAGGGTGTGAACGAAGACTTCTGGGCCTTGTTTGAGACCTCGAATTGCAACTAGGTTTTGCACAGTTCTGGAAGCCTGTGGTGTAGCAGGTGGATTCACGTATGAACTCATAAAGAGAATCACGGCAAATTCCAACGCATACGCTTCCAAGAACATCAGAGGGAGTAACTTCGCTGGGTGTTTGTGGCATCCAATAACTGTCGAGAGATGTTTCATTTCTTAGGTATAAT
>JABMIG010000088.1:531178-549717 GCA_013187285.1 Cyclotella cryptica | reverse complement strand
TTGTATCACTGTTGGCATGAGGCAGAGAATGTGGACAGTGGCGGAATCTCCAGATTCATCCTGCAGGCTTAGATATAGTAACAATGGCACAGGCACAAAAAGAAAATTAAATCAAATTAAGGGATCATCTTACTCTTACCTTCCCATGTTCCTTTTCATTGTTGGCAGTGGGCTGGCAGTGGATACAGTCTGTGGGCTGCGATTTCAACATTGGCATGGGTGGTGTGAAAGAATTTTGTAAAACAAAAAATCATTACTTCTCACATTTTGCTTTCCTCTCCCTGTTCCCCTATCATTGTTAGGAAGCTGGGCATCCAAGCAAGGTGGCAGCAGCCCAGTCTCCAGATTCAGTCAGAGGGATAAGATGTCAGCAATGGCACAGTCAGTGCAGATGCAAAATATAAACAAAATAAGCTGAGTGAGACATGTGAGCTGCCTGACTTCTTACCTCTCCAGCTTGACTCTTAAGGCAGAGAAATCAGCCATGGTGCAGCTGTGTAATTATTAAATTGAAAACAATAACCCTTAAAATCAAATGAAAAATGATAAAGAAAGACATCCATACCTTGTGCTGACATTCCTCTGCTTGTCAGTGTTGTTTGAAGAAGCACAGTGGTGTCTACGACTTAAGATTTGGTCCGTGCATCGATCATGGGTGCTGACTGTGGCAACTGAGAAAGTACCACAGAGGTGTTTGATATAAGAGGTGACTGTGTGAACTAGGTTGTAAATTCCGATTTTGGTCCGTGTCTCAAAAACACAGTAATGAGTAACAAACCGGAATCCCTGCAGTAATTACAGTATGTTCCTGCAATATTACAACAAATTTTGTCAAAATGAGCCTTATTTTGTGATGTCACAGTGTCACACTCCTCAAGTATTGTACAAAATACTTCAGTAATCCTTTCATATTATTCTCAATGCCATAGTAATTATGTTAGTGTTAGCACTGGAATTTACAACCTAGTTTGTGAACAGGGTGCGTGGTGTGTCAGGAAATTGTTTGGCTTGGCATCACACACAAAATGCTTTACATTACAGAAGTAGAAGCTATATAAAATAAAGGCTGCATGCTTGCGAGGCTGACTTCAGTGAAATTTACTGAATTAAGCATCTCATCGAACATGCCTCCGTAAGAAAAGCTCTTTGAATGTTATCACTCTTTAAGTAGAAACTTACATTACATATAACAACTTCAATGAACACAAAATGGTAACTAATTCCTCTCAATATCCATGTGTGAATTTGTGTATACATGACTTATTACATATACCTTGTTAGTACACTCACAACATATGTAAGTTATATTTTTTTAAATGAGTACACTTACAAAATTAATATGTACGATGGATGTTAAGTATCTATCTGACACCTAAGGTCTGACTAAGGGACTTCAGGCATAAGATGACTAGGCATTGACTGATATCTTGTACTTTGAAAAGTGAACTTCTGATATTGTCGTCCCTTTTATCACAAAAATCACACACTTGAGATGAACATTCTTCCACATACTGTTTTTTCTAAACAAATGAGATAAAGAGGTTGGTGTTCAAGAGACATTAAGAAATTTGATTATCAGATAAAAGGTATGCAAACTTCTTTGTGAATGTTACTACTAATAAGATGTATCCCAAGTGACAACAAATATCAATGAAAAAGCTATATCATCGCATATACTATTTTGAAAATCTCACTCTTTGAGGGACAAATTTGCTAGAGACTTACCATTTTGAATAATTATATGAGTCATGACAACAACTGCTCACAATATCTTTACATTTCAAATCATGATAGAATTCTTGACAGAGAATTCTCCACCATTTCATCCATCTGTTGCAGTGCAAACTTCTCTTTTTGTAACTTAGTTTTGTGGTCCAGAAAATGTATTGGGTAAGAAGTCTCTACTCCATAAATTCTGTCTGCAATCACTTTCTCTCTACTTGCCATTTCATTAGCCATTCATTGGTTCTATCAAAATTAACAAATCAGTGTATCTTTTGCAATATCTCCCATTTGAATCGGATGATGCACTTCATAGGACATGCTGATACCCTCAACTTTATGAAACATTTCGATAATGAATTTTTGAGACTGATCTTCTTATCCAGGTTGTTGCTGTTTTTATCATTGTTAAACCTGTCCTTGAGCAAAAACCTGAGATAAAGTGAGAATGAGAAAACACAACCTTATTTGTCACACACATCACTTCTAACATCATATCAAGGTTCTGGATGAGCTCTAAGTAAGGGCCACAGCCACTTCTTAAGGTCAACTGCACTGCTGGAGCCTCTATATTTGGGTCAGTATCTTACAACTTCATGATAACAAGAGCCAGAGTAAGTTGATGACTTACGCTCTTCCTTTGCAAACAATGTATGCATGCATTAAGCAATCCAAGTGCAGGTGCTCAATAAAAGGTACAAAATCTTACGCACCCAGCTTACCAAGGTTTACTTCCCTCTTCTCATCTACTGTTTGACAAGATGATGGACACCTTCAATGAAGTGAGAGTGAGAGGAGCCAAGATCTGGCAGTGCATTTAAACTAAAGGCGTCACCACTTGTTTGATGTTGACACAGAGAAGTAGTTTCAGTAATAACTACAGCAATATTCAGTCAGCAAGGATGTACATTCTATTGCAACATTTGCATATGCAGAACCTTTCAAAGCAAAAAAATCAGGAGGATGAGAATTTTAGAAGAAGATTGGCAAGTAACAAATGATTTCATCCCCATTTGTTTGTTGGCTTCTAAAATGGGAAAATAAGATTTCTCATATAATTTTTAACTAGACTTCATTAATTTATTGATCCTCCTTGATAATACACCAATTTCAAAAAGCTGCATGCCAAGTGTGAGAAGAAATGAGACAAGTAGTTACCCTCCACCATGTGGGGTTATGGACTCCATTCTGTATTTCTCAACCGTACCTATCAAGATAGGTTGAGACACAAGACTGCATTGTCTGTGTTTTTCTATCTACCTCAAATTCCTAATGAAAGAGCTACAATGTCATATTGATACACATCCATACACCCCTCATATGGTGGGTTTGAGTTGTGAATCCATCTCACTGTATTTTGCAATCAACCAGTACAAGCGAATCAATTCCATCTTGTTTCCATTTCCAGAAGGGTGTTGCATCTCCTGGGAAGGTTGAAATGCCAGTGAACCAAGAACTGTTGATAATGTTAAATTTCTTATGCCACATTAAAGTCTGTTATTCGAGGTATTAAAAATCATGCTGATTGTCATTGCCATTTTCTAGGGAGGACCATAGAAGATTTTGATGTTGAATCTCAATACAGAACCTAGAGGGGTCTTGAAACACTTCGGGATAGCAGAAATTTGGCAATGTAGGGGTTCCTTGAGTGTACCGTAAGCGGAAGATCAGGAAGAAACACAGATTTTTCATGTTCATGACGTATTATCATGTAGACTAAGATAGACACTAACACACATACATGATACAGGTCGAAAAATTGGGCATACACATAAGATTGAGGTAGGTTTCGTAGAATTTGTATTGATTCGTGGTTCGAATATCATCTTCCGTGGTACCTTTACTTGTTATAAGTTGTTACAAAAATAATCAAAACTAAATCAATAAAAACTTAAATAATTTTCCATACTACTAGAGAGGTTATAGTCAATGCGGGTGGAAGAAAGAATTACCTTTAAAACTCAAAAATCATTTTGTTCCGGTCGCCCCACTGTCACCCCACTGTCGCCCCACTGAGGGTTCAAGCAGTCGCACCATGTCTGATCTGTCCGCGTGTCCGGCGTGTCGAGGATGTCCGGCGTGATGAGCATGTCCAGCGTGGTGAGCATGTCCGGCGTGTCGTGTCGAGCATGTCCGGCATGTCGTGTCGAGCATGTCCGGCGTGTCGTGTCGAGCATGTCTGACGTGTCGTGTCGAGCATGTCCGGCGTGTCGTGTCGAGCATGTCCGGCGTGTCGTGTCGAGCATGTCCGGTGTGTTGTGTCGAGCATGTCAATGACTGTAACCCCACTGTCGCCCCACTGTCAACCCACTGTCGCCCCACTGTCAACCCACTGTCAACCCACTGTCGCCCCACTGGCACCCCACTGGCACCCATGCAAAATATCCACCAAAAGGTACAAATAGGGACGCCAAAAAATGTTTTTACCTTTATTATTCTTAACTATTTATTCTCCACGCAAACAACAAATCATATCACTGAGCAGAATTCTTTTCCTTCTCCTTGGTGGTAAGGCACTTTTTTCACTTTTGACCATTATTGGTAACATTTCATTATTTCCACAACTTTACCTGTAAATATGCTGTTTTCGTGTTTGACATCACAATCTTTTAGTTTGATGCTACCTTTAAAAATATATCTAAACTTAACATAAAGCGTAGCCAAAAATTCTGACACACTTGTTACAACATGTACCTCATATCACCAAAAAAATGGTTTCAACGTGAAACGGCAGTTAAAAATCAAAATATGTACCTAAATTCAACTTATAGTGCGGCGTTTTAGCGAGGCAATGCACTAAAAAGTCGTGCCGTCTGCGTATGTGCGCGAGCAAGCGGCGCAGCGCGCACGGTAACTAGCTGCCACTGTTGTATCTTCTTTTTAACGAAACAAGGCGAATTCCTTTTTGCAGGCTCCCGCAGCTGCTAAAAAATCTTGCAACGGCTGCTTGTAATAATTAATATAGGAATTACCTATCAATGTCGTCGAGAGATATTCCATGATTGAAATTGACATTAACGTATGTGTGACTCCTTTGTAATAATATTATGTATGTAACATGTGTAAATATAGTACTCCACCGAACAATTCAAATGCTTGCCAAAAATCATTTTTCTTCCAGGATTACCATACACGGGATTGCTGCTTTGGGTTCATGTCTCAAAAGGAAAGAAACACGAAACATTGAGAGTTCGTTGAAGGCCTGGACCTTGAGATTCAAATAGTCTGACCATCATCCGAACACTTATCTGTAGGGACAACCAATCGATCTATGACACCCTCTCGGGAACGGACAGATGCGCCCCTCCTCGTGACACCATCGTGAAAGCCCATGTCACGTAAGTGTCAGCTGTTGAAGAATGTGCGTTACATCTGTCAATAATTCCACGTTGGATATTGGAAGCAAATCATTTAGGGTAAATTCTATGAGGAGTCAGAAACATTCTCGTAAGCTGACGTAGTCTTGATGTATCATTGGTGTTTGAGTTGATTTTCAAATAGGAATTGGTTGAATCTACAGGTTCAATCACGTGAGTTCTTGTTATCGCACGACCTTGCTTCAATGCGACTTTAGCGATTCTTTCTTTTCTAGGTAGGTCGAATTAATACCGAAGTTCGCAGATGTACATTTAGTGTGGTGTCAAATAAAGGGTACATAATTTCGTTTGTTGACAATAATGATCACACGTAGCACTTTATAAATTTCTTCATCCCATAACATACTTTTGTTCAATTACTCCTCAATTTTTAGATTCTTGTTCAGATTCATGATCTTGAATTTATTTCGCTACCGCTAAGTTATGTCTCAAACTTAACAACAGGAATCTCGAAATTATGTGTTTCCTCAGTATAAAACCACCTCCTGAACTTCAGACACCACAGTACTCAACCACCTCAATCCAAACCAAAAGTTCGCATACGCATGTCCACATTTTAAATTCCGGACGATTTGTGGCCAGTCCTGACAGCTGTCACCTAAAGGACATTGATTCACTGTGGTGCCACTCCACAAGCCAAGACTTGATGCTCGTCCTCGGCCCACGCCAAACGCACAGGAATTTAGGGCGCAGCTCGACCATCTGGCGACATCTCTCCTTCATGAGACCCCCCCACCTCGGTCACAATTTTCAATATTTCGTAGTTTTTTAATGGAAACGTGGGCCATTCCAATAGTTAAAGTTTTACAAAGCCTATCGCATGCACTATCCCTCGATTGGACTCTTGCAAACCAATCAAACCCTAATTGTTATCGCAATTGATCTCGAATCCATTGACGACACCAATTAAAAACACCCATCTCCGTCCATCATTCATCGACGCAATCGCTATGTGCTCGGCCACAACCACCCCTCAAAAAGGCTTCCGATACAACCCCAAATCCCACGCCACCACCTCCCTCTCCATCCGCTTGGCAATGAGACCTCGCAAAGTCGAACCCGCTGCCGGCACTCAAGATACCTCCTCGCGGACGGACAAGGCCACCGCCGTCGACTCGATACGACGTTGCCAGTCAGCCCATCCTCGCTCGAACCAACAATCGCGTTCTCCGCATTGTTCGGTCGTGAAGCAACGCTCTCATTCTCAAGAGCCGAGGGCTTCGACTCGAGTGCCTATTCCTGTGGGGAACGATGGCAGGACAAGCGTGCGAATCAGGAGGAGAGGACCGATTTGACGAGGATGTACGATTATGCTACTTGGTAAGTTGCAACGTTGGTCGTGCCTTGTTGCAAGAATTTTAAAATTGCCCAGGATTCATAGACTCACGAGCCTTATTTCCTCGCCTTGTCATTTTCATCTCCACGACAGGAACATGTACGAACGCATCGTCAACGCTCGACGACAACGACTATGCTTGCTCGATGCTCATCAAAAACAACGAGCCAACGAGTCCATGACCTCAAGTCATGCCCACAAGTCGGACGTGCAAAAGGCATCCTTCAACGATTCCGTCACGGTCGATGAATCGGACAAGTCCTCGATGTTCTCGCTGGCGAGTTCGTCGTCCACTTCATCGAGTCAGTCTCCGGCATTTCAGTTCGGTGCAACCATCCAGAATGCTCCTTCGGAATGTTGTCAAGAAGACAAGCAAGTGTTCGTTCCGGAGGGAGAGAACGAAGAACATTTTATTTTTGAATTAGACTTGTAACATGTGACGTTTTGGGATCAAGAGGAACACATCGAGTTCATCCTATTATTTTTCATTGCCGCCTCGATCGATTCGAGAGCTAGGTTGAGGTACCATCGGCAAACAACTAACTTCAAACCGCTATACTCCCGCACACCTACTTATTAATCTATGCTAGAGAGGAGAAGCTAATCCCTGTTCAAAAACTTCTAAGTAGGAAGGTGGTGGTAGACACACAAAGACACGTCCGGCGGCTCCATCAAGAAAAATGAGGCGTCAACTATTGGCCCTTTGGATGGGGGCTGTTGTCTGCAACTAACGCATCCATCATGACTTGAAACTGGCTCTTAAGTTCGCTGATCTCCATCTTAAGTGACTCAATTTGCGCCATGTACAAGACATCTGTGGGAAGACCAGTAAAGCCAGGTGTGTCATCAGTCTTGTTCCATGGAAATTTAGTGACAACACATGATGAGAAGGGAATCGTGCCCAGAACGGAGAAAGACGGATGGCATTCGAGGCATGGGTGTTTTCATCTAACCAATGTCTGTGAAAAATGAAAGAAGCAAGGCAGAATTTGAAAAGAACAAAGTTCTCCATACCACAGTCTCGAGGAAGTTGACCTTCTATCCAATCATCCAATTCCTGGCTTCTCCGTGCTTTCTCCGCTTCATCACAATCACTGAAGTCAAAATATGGACAGCTCTCTGCGAACCTTTTACCAAGTTGGGCGCGACCACAAACTGTACGTCCAACAAACTCGTCCCCTGCCGATTCATACCTCATGTAACGATTCATGACACCAGGCATTTTCCAATTAGCACAAATACAAATCGAAGCAATGGGAGGACCATTCACCACACCGCAAGCACCATGAGTGATAGAGCCCTTCCTAATTGAATGAGTACCAAAATACTCCACATCCAACCCCAATTTCTCAAACTCCTCTGCGTGATCTTCATGATGGACGACTTCCTTCAAAAGAGCATTCAGGCTGTCATATTGGCTTGCTCCATCAAACATCAAGCACTCTCCATTCATAATATGTGGGTGAGTCAAGAGATATTTCGAAAAAGCCAATACAGGACAAATCTCCGGTTGCTCAGGAACAGAATAAATGTGCCACGGATGATCGATATGCTTTGACCCATCTTGATCTCCCTTGCTTGGTCCAACATATACAAGCAGTGCATCATCAAAAACGCCAAACAAATCGAGGTGAGCATTGCAGACATTTTCGGCACGAGACAACATATTCCAACCGAGCAACAAGTACAAATGTGCTGCAACATGTTCAGGATCCGGACTTTGTGCCAGAATACTTGCAAGCTTGACATATGCCGGAAATGGCATGGGATCTTTTCCTTCAATCATGCGAAGTCCTAATGCTTGACGCTCTCTTGCCACTGTCCTACGAGCTCCCTGCATGTACAAAGAAACTTTCCGCCACAAGTCTTTCGAATTCCGAGTTGCGTCCTTTTCAATGCCACACTCAACGAACAAGGAAGCAAGAGCAGAGCAAGCACCAGAAAATGATCCTGCACCAAGGCGAATGGTCATAGTTGTGGTCACCACAGTTGTGGTATCTTCGGAAGGTCAAGATTGCTTCGTGACAGTCTTCTTGAATGTCTTCAAAAAAGCTGCAAAGACATTGAAAGAGAATTCATCAAAATTGATAGGGAATGTGGACTCATCCCTGGGATTAATGGAATCAAGAACATCAACAATCACTGACTTGCTAGCATCTCTGCATTTGGACGGGGCGCCTCTCTTTGTTTGCTTCTCACTATCCTGTTCATCTGCCGTAGTAAGCCTCTGCAACAACTCATCCGGCAACACATCAGGGTAGGTGTCTTGAAGGAAACGGATGAGGCGAACAATCATTGAAATGTAATTTCCCCTCGTCTTCTTTGCAAGCCTTGCACAGAGAATGGCTTGTGTCTCTTCATCTAACCCATCTGCCACAGAATCCACAAATGCCGCAATTTCATCATCTTCCTCTGTGTCTTCAGGGGGGGCATGGTGGCGGTTTCTTCTGTAACAGCAGCAACAGGATCATCAAGGGCAGCCACAGTAGCATTTATAACTGCTCGTGCCTGTGGATTAAGCTGCTGATCAAGATGATTAAGTGGAATCCCAGTGGTCGCAGGGGCAACAGGGGTGGGAGGGTGAGCAACAACATGAATAGCACCTTCTCCGTGGCCCAGATAATTCCCCCATGCCCTACCCCCAACACAAGACCCCCACAACCATTACCACAACCACGTCTGCTGCGACGTCCGCTGCTGTGGCCGCCAGATCTGTTACGACCGCCAGTTCCAGTGCGACCACCACGCCCCCCAAATGCAACAATTTGCTCTACACGTGGTCCGCGAGGACGGCCTCTGCGCGTCCCCCCAGTGGGAAGAGGAGCAAGAGAGACTGTCCCTGCTAACTCACCAAAAGCCAGCTCAAAATCACAAGGATCATTTGGAGGCACTTCTTCTGGGGCAAAAGGCACCCCGGCAGCAGCGGCACGGGCGGCATCACCGCGAGCTCGAGCAGCAGCGCGGGCGTCAACAGTATTGGCGGCGTTGGCATTGATGGAGAAAGGATGAGACATGGTTGTGGCAATGGTGATGGTGGCAAAAAAAGAATTAAGATGTTTATGATGTGTTTGACATTTGATGTTGCAAGAATGACAGTTGACGCAAGAATAAGTCAATGAAAGGGTTGTGATTGCCTTTTGGGAACACATTAGAAGCATGAGGCATGAGAAGGAGGGGTCATTCTGCATAGAATAAACAATACATAGGAATGAAGTAGTAATATTAAGTAGCTACGAGGACTGGCATCCCACCTCAATTTTTATTTTAAATAGTAAAAAACTTGTGGCTTTGAAAATAAGGTGACAAATCACAAACATTATCTGAATTAAGCTCAACGATTAGGGTTGGATACCCACCTCAAATAGGAGTCGCCTTGCCCCAAAATACCCATTTCCTGCCCAATTCTAGGTTATGTAGGATATTCACGAGCGTATAATATTATCTCCTTATCGGGAGGAAAAATTCCCAATTTTATGGGGTTTTCTACTCTACTAGACTATATAGGTAGATATACCTAATATCATGTAAATCGTATAGGAGTACCTTGTTGAGGAAAAAACCCATTATCGTGGAAATTTCTTCATATCGATAAACACAAACAACTATCTTAGATATCACACATAAAATCTACTAACAAAATCACCTCTCCAAGTAACTGTTTGTCGACACAAAAGCATTCAAACTCCTCATTTGCAAGCCATGCCATGTATTACGACATTCCCAACATAAATTCACCCGGCAAGTCAGACACCTCTGAATTCCATACCGGTTCTTCTTCATTCCAGGAATATTTGCTCTCTCTTTCAGTCATCTGATAGGTGAACTTGTACCGGCAATACTGGCAGTATGCCTCAATTTGTTTCACAGGCAATGAAGGATGAAACTGCCCATCAAATCGGCAAGAGAAATATGCCCCATCCATCCTTTTCTTAGTTAAAGACATAGGCGCCACCAGATGAAAGAATTCCTCTCTACCATCTTCTGTTGTTAAGTCAAATAAATGCTGGGGTACTTCTTGTTCTTGTGAGGCTCTTGATGATGACGCAACAGATGAATCTGACGAACCACGACGAGTCATTGCACTACCAGCTGAGATCGAATTATTTCCAGTGTCTTCAACTGTAGGGGACAATACCCAACCGACAAAGTCATTGATGAGCTCCTCCAAGAATTCCATATGCGACCACTTCTTTGGAAGCATTTTAAGCTTCTTCTTCTTCTCTTCCTCATAGATTCTCAACATTATTGGCGGCGTTGGCATTGATGGAGAAAGGATGAGACATGGTTGTGGCAATGGTGATGGTGGCAAAAAAAGAATTAAGATGTTTATGATGTGTTTGATATTTGATGTTGCAAGAATGACAGTTGGCCTTAAGAATAAGTCAATGAAAGGGTTGTGATTGCCTTTTGGGAACACATTAGAAGCATGAGGCATGAGAAGGAGGGGTCATTCTGCATAGAATAAACAATACATAGGAATGAAGTAGTAATATTAAGTAGCTACGAGGACTGGCATCCCACCTCAATTTTTATTTTAAATAGTAAAAACTTGTGGCTTTGAAAATAAGGTGACAAATCACAAACATTATCTGAATTAAGCTCAACGATTAGGGTTGGATACCCACCTCAAATAGGAGTCGCCTTGCCCCAAAATACCCATTTCCTGCCCAATTCTAGGTTATGTAGGATATTCACGGCGTATAATATTATCTCCTTATCGGGAGGAAAAATTCCCAATTTTATGGGGTTTTCTACTCTACTAGACTATATAGATAGATACACCTAATATCATGTAAATCGTATAGGAGTACCTTGTTGAGGAAAAAACCCATTATCGTGGAAATTTCTTCATATCGATAAACACAAACAACTATCTTAGATATCACACATAAAATCTACTAACAAAATCACCTCTCCAAGTAACTGTTTGTCGACACAAAAGCATTCAAACTCCTCATTTGCAAGCCATGCCATGTATTACGACATTCCCAACATAAATTCACCCGGCAAGTCAGACACCTCTGAATTCCATGCCGGTTCTTCTTCATTCCAGGAATATTTGCTCTCTCTCTCTTTCAGTCATCTGATAGGTGAACTTGTACCGGCAATACTGGCAGTATGCCTCAATTTGTTTCACAGGCAATGAAGGATGAAACTGCCCATCAAATCGGCAAGAGAAATATGCCCCATCCATCCTTTTCTTAGTTAAAGACATAGGCGCCACCAGATGAAAGAATTCCTCTCTACCATCTTCTGTTGTTAAGTCAAATAAATGCTGGGGTACTTCTTGTTCTTGTGAGGCTCTTGATGATGACGCAACAGATGAATACGACGAACCACGACGAGTCATTGCACTACCAGCTGAGATCGAATTATTTCCAGTGTCTTCAACTGTAGGGGACAATACCCAACCGACAAAGTCATTGATGAGCTCCTCCGAGAATTCCATATGCGACCACTTCTTTGGAAGCATTTTAAGCTTCTTCTTCTTCTCTTCCTCATAGATTCTCTCATAGATGATGTACGCATTCGTTGCTGCTACACCCACAGCCCACAAGAAGATTGCCCACCGCCACTTCCTATTCCGTAGCCAATGTTTGAAGCGACAATGATTCCTCAATTGGTCAGCCAAATCAACCAAGTTCATGTTGTTGTTGTACATATCAATTAAATTCAGCCGCAGAAACTTCATCGGGACAGTCTTATTCATCGCAGGATCAAAGACAGTCCTCTTCATTTTGGTCCAGTCGATGTACTCTGCACAAGTTGTCAGAAGATGGACCGCCTTCGTGTCATACACCAAACAGCAAATGAGATCAGGACACAATGGGTCGTCCATCAAAACAGCGGCCTTCGTCGTTCCATGTAGCTTGCAAGCCTTTGCAATATCCGGCTCAACTTTCTGAATGGTCTCCTCACAAAGCCCTCGCCCATTTGTCCTGCAAACTCCATGACATAAGGCCCCAATCTGATAAGCCGCGGAATACAGTTTCCTTGAATTGAATAAATTATCCATGAAACAATGAGTCCACTGGTTGGGCAACTGTCGGAGTAAGTAGATGACTCTGCATGCGGTTGGAGACAAGTCAAACTGCTTTAGGTTTTCCGGCGTTTCGGGAGCATCGCCATGCCTGAAATAAAAAGAATAAGTGTAACCCTCCTCGCAAACTGCATCACACTGATACCCATCTCCCTCTCTTTTGTATGCAATCCTTAATGACAGCCCGTGCCTGCCTTTGAAACCGATTGTTTGTTCATCAATCGAAACCCACTTACCCGTCACCCAACACCTCTGACAGTTCTTCCGCAAATGGTCAAGCAGTGGAGCAACTTTCCACAAAGGATCCTTCTTCTGAAGCTTCCGTGGATCCTCCCTGCAATCATACAAAGTCATGAAATGCCGGAACATTCTCCATCGGCGCTCACCTGATATTACACGACCACCCACTATTCTCTTGTCAAACAACTTTGAAAAATGATCATTTCCAAACAACTTACTGTTCGACGAAGACAGGAACCAAAAGCTAATCTGAGGCTTTGGCGACAGAGCATTAGCAAACAAGAGACCAAAATATTTGTAGGTCTCTTTCTGATCGAACGGAACCCAATCAGCGTATGTCTTCGAACCGGCACCTTCGGATACAACCCGTCTATTTGAAGCTTCTGCGATGTATTCCACGAATTTTGGCGTTATTTGGAGATCAAAATAATCCTTTGGGCGATGATCCAAGAGGTTGGGTGGGAGATTTTTTTGCACCTTGGGGACCACATTCGCTAATACGAGAGGGACGACCTGCTCGGGACCCGGTGGTTTCCTCCTTGTTCTTCTTTGCCTTGGGTTTGAAAGAAGGTTTCTTGATTGGCGTGTTGGTAAGATATGACAACGTAGGAGGGCCAACAAATTTATCTCTGTTCGTCGGTCCATAGAAACCATCCTCCACTCCGGTCAGTGAGATTCCTTCCAGCAGAGTCACCTCCATGCCTGTCAACAACTTCCACTTTGGTCCTTTTTGTAAATGGCTTGGAATAACTTTCGCTTCAAACTCAAATTCATCGTCATTCAATTTTGTTACTTTGTCTGAATCTGGAATTGCGTCAAGTACCGCTCTCTTGCCAGAATTGCTTTTGATGCATGTGCCGCCGATCTCCAGCTTTAGGAACAATTGTTATAACGCAGCTTTCGACCACACTTTCCCAGCCATTGTGTATTGGACTTTTGTTTTCCTCATCTCATACTGAACTTCATCGGTCTTCCCGTCTTCCCTTGCTGCGGGGTCAGCATCTCCACCCTCATGCACTTCTTCTACCAATAATTCCCAATCTGCAACAGAGGGAACAGCAACATCCTCCATCCTGGCGGCAGCAAATTCTTCCTCTGCATTTTGCCCCGCGATCATGCACTCCATGGCTTGTTCCTCTTTCTCCCATCCACACGATGAATCGCCAGATTACAATGAGTTCTCGTCGCTTTGACGTACAGAGAAGTCAGGAAAAGCCTTCTGTGGCGACGGAGATTCAAATTTGATGCTAGGATCGATTCGCGACCATTTCTGTGGCGAAGTATTATAGGATGGGGCGGGCGTGGAGGCACGAACAGATGGTGTAAGTGTAGAAGTTGGCGACTGAGCGGCACTTGACGGAGTGCAATTTGATGGCACATTCACCCTAAGATGCGAGGGTGATATCTCGGCCTCTGACGGTGGTGGGAGGACCGTAACCATCGGAAATGCTTGAGGGGGTGGTGGAATGGTATTATTGATGGTTTCATCATGTTGGTTGGGTGTTTGGGGAGCCGGTATTGGCTGCGGAAGAGGCGGCAGATTGGCCATTGTTGAGGCTTTTTTTTCGTAGAATGAGATGAGACTAACTAGAGGGAAGTAAGTAATTTTAATTATTTGGAGCCGAAGTGGAAAATTCCCAGACAACCTCAAAGAAAGTCTTAATTGAAGAATGAAGTGTTTTTTTCGTGGACAAATTTGGTCAACTTCTCGTTGAGCTACATACAAAACCCAGATACCGCTGGAAAGCGGAGAATCTCAGCTTTCTAAAACTGTCAAGTATTTAATTTGAATCTGAATATTGCGAAAGTTATAAATTTTCTCCTAAAATGGACGGTCTACACATAGAAAATTCCCATGAAAATGGGGATCATCCGATAAGGAGATAGTTGACTATTAAAATAGAATACAACAGCCTTTAATATCATAAAATCCGCAATTTTAGCGTGGTCATCATAAAAACTTTATGATATTGACGAATCGAATTTTGTGCGTGCTGTGACAAAAGCGTGGCGAAAAAAGATGGCGTCAATATCATAAAAATGTTTTATGATATTTCTGCTATCGTCATACGATTATCGTTGCAATACATCTAAAAGTAACTACCATACCGCGTGATACCATAGTACGATACAATCATTATGTCTCACAAATACCATAGAGTACAATACTATGAATCCAACAAGCAAGGCCTGTCCAACTTTGTTTTCTCTTGTTGCTGTAATTTTAGAGTACCTAGTGTTTTGGCAATCAGCAATGGTATGATGCTGCAGTTCAATGCACATCATAGTTCCCATCTAACTAATATACTATACCACCAGCCTCATCTACACAACACAATGGTTTTTTGCAGTTCTTATAGATGCAGAGATTGTTGTCACTTCACTATGACATACTTCTACACAATGGCGACTACAAAAAGATATTTTTGTCCTGTATATGTGGCCACAGGCAGCAGACATAAGGATTGGACACAAAAACCACCAACATAACACAAAGATGCTTTCTACAAAGCTTTTAGACAGAGAATCTTGTTGCTATGACAGCAAGAGGACCCCTGACATAACTAAAAATAGGGAGCAACTTTTTGGCTGTTGAAGTTATGAATTCATATCCCAACTATTTTCAAAAGTGTGAAGTACTTTCTCTTTATGTAGAATACAGTATGATTCTACTGCAACAAAAAGCAGACAAGTAATTTCAGTCTGTCCCTACATATATCATACTGTGAATATGTGTACCTAATCTACATTATAGGTGACAGGTATCAATGGATAAAACACTGCAATATAGTTCCAGAAACTAGAGCTTGTTAGCACTATTTGCTGCTAGACAACAGATTTTTTGATTGCGAATGTTTGTATTAGTAGCCATTTGTAGATCCCCCTGTCTATTGACCCCACCTCACAGTCCATAGATCCCCTTTAAAGTCAATAGACTCCACTGTATTTTACAAAAAACATTTAGACCCCCAGTTATATGACTGACATGGGGAGGGGGTTATAAACTGTCACGGGAGCCTATAGGCTTTCATTGGAGGAGGAGGGTCTACAGACTGTTACAGAGGGAGCCTGTAGACCCCCATGACCATCTATTGACTGTCATGGGGGGCTATAGACTGTGGTTAAGGTTAAGGGTCTATAGACCAATAGACTCTTCTCTAAATACCTCTAGACTTGCCATATCATGAGATTAGTTAGAAAGGGTGTGAATCATGTACACAATAATAATATTACCTAATCTCATTCATGACTTGTGTGACTCTTGTAGTAATGTAAATATCTATGTCATTTTTAAATCTAAATTGATGATGTTAAAAAAGCTATCACTATCACAAGTATTTTTTATTGTCTAATTTTCCCACCATTTAATTTTTAGCTGGGGGGTTATAGACTGTGAGGTGGGGTTTATAGATAGCGGGTCTACAAACCGCTAATTGTTAGATGATCAAGACCATATATCTTTTTCTGACACCCCAACCATACAATCAGGATCATGGTGCCTATTGTAGAGAATTGAAAGTGGTGAATGTGGATGTCGGCTTTTACAGAGGCTTGTTTGCACCGCCTTCCTATGAAGAGCATCTATATAGTAACTAAGAAATCACATATGAACCTGTGTAATTGACAATTATTATTTTCTTCATAGTGGTAATGTAATATTTACTTGTGTTTGAAATCAACACAAGCTAATGTCTTTTAATAGAAAAAGAGGAATATGATATGCGGCGTGAGACAACAATAATATCAGAATAAGGTACCTTGGAAGATGGTTGCAAGGTGGGCTGAGGGAGGGAAGTTGCTGCAACATTATTTGAGGATGCATTTGGTGGTGTAGAGTATTTGCTTGTATGTTTGATGCATGGTGGTAGGGGACAGTCTCAGAAAAATAATACAGAAATAGCATCAAGGTTATTTTTGGACTAATTTTTTTGACTTACTACTAGTAGTTTTGCTAGACCTTGTCCGAGGGACGATTTGTGGAGGAGAAATCAACGAAAAAGAAAGGTACGCTATCTTAAAAAATAAACATTACGAGGCAGTTAGACCTCCTCGCGATAACAATCTTACACGAAGCGATATTATTTTTACGTGTACCATAATAAAGGTAAATCCATCATAAAAACTTTTATGTTATTCTGTTTTTGCAACAATCTGTGCACAATAGGTAGGAATAAGTACTGTGATCACGGTGTGAATTTACCCCTATTAATACTATGATAAAAACCACAATATGCTCCCTATTTTTCAAGATACTTATTCGGTCATTTGCAACTGATGTTGCACTGATTGTTGCTCAAAATATTCATTTTTGCAACAATTGCAACCGTTCATTCACATAAAAAAACACCATGACTCCCAGCCCAAATTCACGATGTGGTCACTGCTGCAACACTACTTGATAAAATAATTGTTGTGCGTTGTCTCTACATTAGGTAACAGGCGCCACAAATGTGCAACAACCATGGCCACGGCCATGTGGCCGCTGAACACAACATTATCATTACCACTTAAGAAGCCATTAAACTCATCAGCTGGCAAAACCAACAGCTGCCAAACCCAATGCCACCTGAGCATAGCTCCATTAATTACTAATTTAATTAATAATTTAATTATTCAATTAATGAACGTTTACTAAGTTGAAATAAACAAATAAATTAACTTGTACAAACTCAATAACATTACTTACTTAGTCTAGTTTATGATTTAAAGCAACACATAGATGTAAAGGTTGATTGTTGTATTTCTTATGATGATTAGGGGGGATAATTGCAGCCTCAGCGACAGCAAATGTGACTCGATGGTGAAGGTGACATCCATGGCAACAGTGGCAGCAAAGGTGTCAACAGCAAAGGTGACATCAACGGCAACAGGATCAGAGCGCAATGGCAGCGTGAAGACAATAGCAATGGGCGACACTACACGGCAATGGCAACGCAACAACAACAGAGAGATGGCGAGACAATGGCAGCAACGGGCGGCGGCAGCAACGGCAGCGACGCGGCTGCTGCCCGCCAATGGCGGCAGCACTAGCGGTTGCAACGGGTGACAGCAGCAGGTGGCGGCGCAACGGCATGGCGGCCAGCCGCGACGGCGGACAACAGCAACAGCGACGCGGCAGCTCCCTGATGGCAGCTGCAACAGCCGATGGTTGGTCGAAAGAAACGTACTCCTCGGGAGTTCTATCCAAGCCATCGCGCCAGAGCCATCATGGAAACTGTATTGCCATGGGTGCCGAGGGGTTGTGGGCTACCTAGCTTGATTTCACGCAATCAAGTAAACTATGTAGTTTCCACCACATAAAATAACAGCATCGTGATTATCTAACATCATCATGCTTACAGATGCTTACGCTAAATTAACATGATCACGTGAATTTATGACACAGGGTTCTCATAATATTATTGTCACTTTTCACATGACTGTGTTGCAAGGTTTGTTGTAAAAATATTAAATACGTGCATGATATCCCAGTACTTTGAAATTCTGCCTGAGAATTTGATTTACACTATATCGTTTATCGAAATTCTGCCGGGCGGCAGAATTTGAGTTTGTATTAATTCTATGGTACTTCAGACTAACCTTAGTAATGAAACTTTATCAACGGTCATCAGATTTTTATTTAAAAATAGTTCAGAACTTTGTGCATTAGTGAGTAACGGATAACCGTGGTCATTTGACTGGAATCAAATCACGTGGCTCAAGGCTGTTGTTGGCATTGCTTTTTAATGGCACATAGCCTCGACCTCCTTTTCACAATATTGTCGCTACAACCTCTGGGCCCAAGTTTTTACTAAATTTTAACATAGAATGGGTCAAAAGAATT
>JABMIG010000088.1:506089-531069 GCA_013187285.1 Cyclotella cryptica | reverse complement strand
AAAGGTGACATGGTAACGCAGCGGCAACGGATCAGAAAAACACAATAAAGCGGCAGCAATGGGCGACAATAGCGATGGGCGACAGCACAATGGCAATGGCAACAACAACAGCACAGCAGAGATGGCGGCGAAGGCAATTAACAGCAACGAACGTGGCGCCGGCAGTGACAGCTGCTGCCTTGCCAATGGCGTAACACTAGCGGTTTACAGCGGGTGACAACAGCAGTGATGGCAGCGACGGGCGGCAGCAATGGGCAGTGGCACTAGCGACAGCGACGAGGGCGGCAACAGCGACAGCGGCGCAGCTCCCTTGATGGCAGCTGCAACAGCGGCTTCATGGTTGGACGGCGAGGGGACCGTACTCCCTTGGGAGTTCTATCAAACATCGCCGCCAGAGCCATCGTCCGAAACTGTATTGCCATGGGTGCCAAGGGGTTGTGGGCTACCTCTAAGCGGATTTCACGCAATGAAGTAAACTATGTAGTTTCCACCACGTAAAATAACAGCATCGTGACATCTAACATCATCATGCTTACAGAAGCTTACGCTAAATTAACACGATCACGTGAATTTATGACACATCGGGTTCTCATAATATTATTATTGTCACTTTTCACATGACCGTGTTGCAAGGTTTGTTGTAAAAATATTAAATCACGTTACTATTTATTTCTGTTTTGCAAGCAATCTGTGCAAAATAGGCAGGAATTAGTACTGTGATCACGGTTGGTTTACCCCTAAATACTATGATAAAAACCACAATATGCTCCCTATTTTCAAGATACTTATTCGGTCATTTTGCAACTGTTGCACTGATTATTAACTCAAAATATTCATTTTTGCAACAATTGCAACCGTTCATTCACATAAAATACACCATGACTTCCAGCCCAAATTCACAATGTGGTCACTGCTACAACACTACTTGATAAAATAATTTTGTCGTTGTCTCTACATTAGGTAACGAAGCACAAATGTGCAACAACCATGGCGTGACCATGTGGCGAAGAACACAACATTATCATTACCCAGAAGCCATTTAACTCATCAGCTGGCAAAACCAACAGCTGCCAAACCCAATGCCACCTGAGCATAGCTCCATTAATTACTAATTTAATTACTAATTTAATCATTCAATTAATGAGCGTTTACTAAATTGAATTAAACAAATAAATCAACTTGTACAAACTCAATAACATCACTTTCTTAGTCTAGTTTATGATTTAAAGCAACACATAGATGTAAAGGTTGATTGTTGTGTTTCTTATGATGATTAAGGGGGATCATTGCATCCTCAGCGACAGCAAATGTGACTACGATGGTGAAGGTGACATCCACGGCAACAGTGGCAGCAAAGTGTCAGCGGCAAAGGTGACGCCGACATAACAGGATCAGAAAACACACGGCAGCAATGGCGACAATAGCGATGGGCAACTAATGGCAATGGCAACAGCAACAACAGCAGAGATGGCGGCAGAGGCAATGGCAGCAACGGGCAGTGGCAGCAGCGGGCAACGGCGAGCAGTGACAGCTGCTACTGCCATAGCAACGGCAGCACTAAGCGGTTACAGCGGTGACAGCAGCAGTGATGGCAGCGAGTGACAGCAATGGGCAGTGGCACTAGCGACAGCGACAAGGGCAACAGCGACAGCGGCCAGCAGCTCCCATGATGGCAGCTGCAACAGCGGCTGATGGTTGGACGGCGAGGGGACCGTTACTCCGCGGGAGTTCTATCAAACCATCGCCGCCAGAACCATCGTCGAAACTGTATTACCATGGGTGCCAAGGGGGTTGTGGGCTACCTCTAACTTGATTTCCACGCAATGGAAACTATGTAGTTTCCACCATAAAATAACAGCATGTTGACGTCAATGTCATGCTTACAGAAGCTTACGCTAAATTAACAAGATCCGTGAATTTATGACACATCGGGTTCTCATAAATTATTATTGTCACTTTTCACATGACCGTGTTGCCAAGGGTTTGTTGCAGCGCAAAATATTAAATCCGTGCATGTTGTTTTGGCAACTGTATTTTGAAATAGGCAGAATTAGTGCGTGATCCACGGAGTGAATTTACCCCTACTAATACTATGATAAAAACCACAATATGCTCCCTATTTTTTCCAAGATACTTATTAGGTCGTTTTGCAACTGATTGTTTGCTGATTGTGCTCCGAAATATTCATTTTTTGCAACAATTGCAACATTAATTCTGCAAAATACACGCGACTTCCAGCCCAAATTCACAATGTGGTCACTGCTACAACACTACTGATAAAATAATTGTTGTGCGTTGTCTCTACATTAGGTAATGAAGCCACAAATGTGCAACAACCATGGCGGCCGTGGCGAAACACAACATTATCATTACCACGCCAAAGCCATTTAACCATTTAACTCATCAGCTGGCAAAACCAACAGCTGCCAAACCCAATGCCACCTGAGCATAGCTCCATTAATTACTAATTTAATTACTAATTTAATCATTCAATTAATGAGCGTTTACTAAATTGAATTAAACAAAATAAATCAACTTGTACAAACTCAATAACATCACTTTCTTAGTCTAGTTTATGATTTAAAGCAACACATAGATGTAAGGTTGATTGTTGTGTTTCTTATGATGATTAAGGGGGATCATTGCATCCTCAGCGACAGCAAATGTTGATGGTGAAGGTGACATCCACGGCAACAGTGGCAGCAAAGGTGTCAACGGCAAAGGTGACATGAACCAACAGGATCAGAAAATAAGCGGCAGCAATGGGCGACAATAGCGATGGGCGACAGCTACAATGGCAATGGCAACAACAACAACAGCAGAGATGGCGGCAGAACGCAATGCAGCAACGCAGTGGCAACGCGGCAGGTGACAGCTGCTGCCTTGCCAGCGGCAGCACTAGCGGTTGCAGTGACACAGTGATGGCAGCGGCAGGCGGCAGCAATGGGCAGTGGCACTAGCGACAGCGACAGGCAACAGCGACAGCGGCCAGGCTCCCTTGATGGCAGCTGCAACAGCGTGATGGTTGGACGAGCGAGGGGGACCGTACTCGCAGGAGTTCTATCAACCGCCGCCAGAGCCATCGTCGAAACTGTATTGCCATGGGTGCCAAGGTTGTGGGCTACCTCTAGCTTGATTTCACGCAATGAAGTAAACTATGTAGTTTCCACCACGTAAAATAACAGCATCGTGACATCTAACATCATCATGCTTACAGAAGCTTACGCTAAATTAACACGATCCGTGAATTTATGACACATCGGGTTCTCATAATATTATTATTGTCACTTTTCACATGACCGTGTTGCAAGGTTTGTTGTAAAATTATAAATACGTGCATGTTATTCTGTTTTTGCAACAATCTGTGCAAAATAGGCAGGAATTAGTACTGTGATCACGGAGTGAATTTACCCCTACTAATACTATGATAAAAACCACAATATGCTCCCTATTTTTCAAGATACTAATTCGGTCATTTGCAACTGATGTTGCAACAAAGTAGAACAAAAAGCATCCAACAGCATAAAAGTAACACTTGTCAAAGATGTAGCCTTAGGCTGACCAGGTTAGTCAAAGTAGATTGAATTCTTGTTGAACAATTCTTGACAGCGACTGGCTTACTCACAACACTGGATAACCAGCATACTACATTCTTCAGAATATATCTTTTCTGATGCAAACAATGATATAGCATGAGAGAAATTGAGCTTGATGAAAAAAGGAGACACTTTAAGAATTCAAAGGCTTCATGCAAAGACAACTGACAAAGCTCATCACAAATCATAAAAACCGGTTATGAGAAACCATTGGGTCGACTTCAGACTGGGTCTACAAGTGGAGGTTACTGCTACAGAAGCATGGTATTTAAATTGTATGCATCAGAGGAATGTTATCATTGCCCATTAGATAGTTGGTCTGATCACAAGCTATGCACATATACGTCTCCTACTTGAGTAGGAGGGTGTCAATCACTTTGGCAACTATTGAACGGGGGCCTTGAATTGAGAAGGAATCATCTTGCATTCAAATTCTTTACTGAGCTAGTAAGGAGTATTGGTTGATTTCAGGCAGTGTTCAGTATGACAGGAGAAAGTTGACTGTGCAAACTGCTCTGTATTTATGAATGGAAGAAATAGTCACTGATGAGATTATTCTGTCAGTGAGGAACATCAACAATCTGACTACTTCACTGATGGAAAAAGCCTGAGTTATAAACATAAGCACAATGATATATCAAAGTAGAATGCAAGTGCAAGAATAAACACAGCACATGGTTCACATCTTAAATGATGAACATGTAAAGGCAAACTTACAATGACTGTTAGCACCAACTTCATGAACTCGTAGATGTGCTGTGATTCTTTAAAAAGGAAATCTATGCAATGGACAAGGCAACTTACTGGTAATGATAGAAGAAAATGTTCATGTATATGAAACTAAGGACTTCAGGGAAATTTACATTGAAAATAAAAACAGACAAATTCGATACTTTTGATAAGATCTATGTATTTTAAACAGCTGTGGAGGCATTGTGGGTGGGGTTGCCAAAAAGGTGACTTGTCTGCAGGAGAGAAAACTATTTGCTTCCCAGTTACGTAATTTTGACTTTTTGAGAATTTTAAATTATGTTTTCGTACATTGTTTTAACATACATCTTGAACTCTTTAACGTACATTTGAAAGTACCCACTACAATCGAAAGTACAGAGTACATCCAAAAGTACATAAATGGACTTTCGAGTGTACTCTGTACTCTTTTATGATTTCCTCTATAAAATATAATGATTCCCACGTTCTTATTTACTTTCGGATTTACTTAGTACTTTCAAAACTGAAAGTAGACAGTGCATCAGAAAGTACAAAGTAAACCGCCTATTCATGTTTCAATCGAATTCCAAGAAAAGGGTATAAACAAAAAAGGAAAGTTCATCTAATGAAATATGTGACATGGCATGAAACTTTTTGATTTCACCCAAAATTTCATATGACATGGGGGCCCCTCATCAAGGCCATCAAAACCACTACGTGATGCAGATGCATCTTTTTGCATGAGTGCTTGTATGAGTACTTGCATACATGCATTCCCTAAAGTCCTAAACATCATGATTTTGATATGCTGTTACCTGAAAAAGAATACCAGCAGGATGAAGCAAATGAGGACAGTGAGAAGAAAAGTTCAAAGAATTCAATAATAGGAATAAGACTTACAGGCCTGAAATGAAAACTTCAATGTAAGATTTTATGTACTGCTTGTCGTGGAGTTTTTTTGCTGGTTAGGAGTGAAGACGTGATGGAGATCAATTCACATGAACAGCATTGAGAGATGTAGGTACACAAATGAAGAGATAAAGAAGTTATGATGATTGCCAACATCCTTTGACTGTTTGGGATTCAGTCTTTGCGTGTTGTTAACTTGCTAACCCTGGTGAAATTGAGCTTAATAAATCAGAGAAAAGCATTAAATTTGAGATGGCACAAATGAGAAGAATGGGATTCAACATAACTCCAAAACTCCATAAGATCATATTGAAAATCAAATGACAAAGATTCCTGGAAGTATCATCATCATCATATTGATGGATTATTGGATTGCACACTATCATCAAACTAGATGAATTCTTGACACAAAGCACAGACATTGGAAAACAACTCAGTGCTGGACAAAATTGGGATCAGGAGTGACACAATCAGGATGATACCTGATGTATAGTGTCAAGATTTTTTCAAAACCTTAGTCGTATTGGAAACTGAGCCGCTTTTCTCCTTCTCCTTCTCCTTCTTCTCCTTCTCCTTCTCCTCCTTCTTCAGTTTAACAGTTTTTTCACTTTTTGATGCAATAAGTTGATTAGAATCGGGGTGACCTACATAGGTAGTCATGATATTCTGACCTCAGTTTACCTTAAAAATTATATCATATTTCAACAAAAATGGGTGCTATTGCGTGCATGATGTTTTGATCTCAGTTTACCTTTAAAATTATATCTTATTTCAACAAAAATGGGTGCAATCGTGTGCGCCAAGCGCCCGAATAGCGTGAAGTGCACTCACACGTTTCACTTTATGTTTAAACCTACAACTTCCTCTGTTTCTACAAATTGCGTTCTGTTTAGATAGCTAGAAAACATCTTGCAGCGGCTGCTGGTAATAAAATGGAACAAAAAGAAGGGCATATGTCATGGACAAGCAGAAAACAATAATAGAGAAAGATATGACAAGAAAGAACACAAGAGAGGGATGAAGTGATGCTCAAGGAAGCAAAATGAATGAAGTACTTTAGGAAATAATGTAAGAAAGATTTTTACTTGAAAAATCGTAGCTTATCAATTTTTTTCTTGATAAATCTTAGTTTTTCTGTAACCAAGGTTCCCATCCTTCTCCTTCTCCTTCTCCTTCTCCTTCTCCTTCTCCTTCTCCTTCTCCTTCTCCTTCTCCTTCTCCTTCTCTTTCTCCTTCTCCTTCTCCTCTTCTCCTCTTCTCCTTCTCCTCTTCTCCTTCTTCTTCCTCTTCCTCTTCTTCCTCTTCTTCTTGTCCTCCTCCTCCTTCTCTTTCTTCTTCTCCTTCTCCTTCTTCTCCTTCTTCTCCTTCTTCACCTTCTTCTCCTTCTTCTCCTTCTTCTCCTTCTTCTCCTTCTTCTCCTTCTTCTCCTTCTTCTCCTTCTTCTCCTTCTCCTTCTTCTTCTTCTTCTTCTTCTTCTTCTTCTTCTTCTTCTCCTTCTCCTTCTCCTTCTCCTTCTCCTTCTTCTTCTTCTTCTTCTTCTTCTTCTTTTCTCCTCCTCCTCCTCCTCCTCCTCCTCCTCCTCCTTCTCCTTCTCCTTCTTCTCCTCCTCCTTCTTCTTGTTCTTCTTGTTCTTCTTGTTCTTCTTGTTCTTCTTGTTCTTCTTGTTCTTCTTGTTCTTCTTGTTCTTCTTGTTCTTCTTGTTCTTCTTGTTCTTCTTGTTCTTCTTGTTCTCCTTCTCCTTCTCCTTCTCCTTCTCCTTCTCCTTCTCCGTCTTCGTCTCCTTCTCCTTCTTCTTCTTCTTCTTCTTCTTCTTCTTCTTCTTCTTCTTCTTCTTCTTCTTCTTCTTCTTCTTCATCTTTCTACCCATGAGACATTTTTAAACTATTCACTATAATAGGTAACATACACTTATTTCTACAAACAACCGGTACATAAATTGTTTTTTGTGTTTAACATGCATCCACTAACTGGCGTCCACTGTTATCTTTATTAATGAAGCAAGGTCTCTTCCAGTTTGCAGGCTCCCACTGCTGCAAAAAATCTTGCAGTAGCTTCTTATAATCAGTAACTGAGAGTTTTTTCTCCTCCTCCTCCTCCTCCTCCTCCTCCTCCTCCTCCTCCTCCTCCTCCTCCTTCTTCTTCTTCTTCTTCTCCATGAGACACTTTTTAACCATTGAAAATTGTAGGCAACAAACACATATTTCTAAAAATTACCTCTGATGTGTGACATGCATGGGTAGTCACGATCTTTTCATGTCTTACCTTAACAAATATATCTTAATCTATCTTATGATCTGCTTATGTAATATTGTTGTTTTTATGTGTGGTCACCTTCTAAGATTTATTTTTGAATTAAATAGTACTTCTTGACCGTACAAAATTTTGATACCTACAAACGGTCAGGCAATTCTCTTCAGTGGACTCCTAAAAATGTATTCATGACCCCCAAGTGATCTATTTCAGCTAAAATGACAATGTGGTGGCGCTCATGTGCACACCCAATGCGTAATAGTACTGAAGTAAATATTATTTAATCAGAAAGCACATAGTACTAAAGTAGTTCTAGTGCACTCATAGCTATGAAGAAAATTACATTCAATGTGGCACACGCTAAATGACTTCCATTGTTGTCTTTATTAACAAAACACGACTTCTTCCAGTTTGACGGCTCCACTGCTGCTAAAATATCTTGCAGCAGCTGCTTGTAATGTTTATTGAGTGATAGGGGTCATTAGTTGGTGGATGGAAGGTGGTTGGTAAGGTATGTGTAAGTAAGTCATTTGCTTTTTATCTCTTTTACAGTTCTTATGCCAGCTAGTTGTGCAGGAGCTACCATGCAATTACATTTATGTCCTTCATCTTATCGCAGTAAGCAATACTGATTATCATGTACGATCCTTTTTGATCATCTGTATGATAGCTGACATTTGTGTGACATTGAAAAGAGGTCGGCTATTGGGAGCACCTTCCAAGTTGTACTAAAAACGGTGTCGCTATATACAAAACGCGGCACTGTATTCAATACTATGTGGCCCAAGTAACATGTAAAATATATTATCCCATCCCCTAAACCCACTGTGCAGTAGGCCCTAAGAGTCCAGACAGGGCTTGAAGCCCTAAAGAGCAGAACGCGCAGTAGGCCCTCATGCCTGACTGTGCATTCTCACCCTAACCTCGCTGTGACACCGTACTGGATACACCATGGTACTACATCTGAGACCGGGATCCAAACCACATACCTTACCGTTGACAAGGCATGCAGCACAGAGAGTCATGTTTTCTTCTAATATATAAAGTGTTTTTTATATGTTCGCTTACATGAGTCAGTATGACCCACTGTATTAAGTACAACTTTTAAGATGCGCCAAATAGCTATCCTCATGATGTGCTGTTTTGTGTGCGTGAAAATTGAGGCGCAATTTGAAAAAGCATCCTTTTTCACAAGGGAATATTTTTTTGTTTGTAGAGATATATTGTTATTCTGTGATCGTCTTGACGTAAAATGTGAAACCATGGTGGACATAGAACACTTGCACTTTGTTTTTGGGCTTTTTTGTGTGTTTTTTTGGCAACATGACAATTCTCCATTCATTGTCATTTGGGCAACAAATAATAGTCCCTGCAGTAATATCGTCAATAAGACCACAAAACTGCGTGATACATGATTACATAGTGACTTGTTTTGCACTTACATCTACTGTTATTAGAATTTTTTGTACGCAGATAAACATGACTTAAACACAGCACTAATTAATTGTGCTTTATTATAGGGCATGATTTTAAGGTATTGCCAGCCATTCACCTCAAGATATTTCCAGACTTCTATCACAGATTAAAATTTGAACTATAAACTACAAATCAAATGTATTTTACTTGTAGAATACAGTTTTAGTTTGTGGTCAATTTGTAGTTGGGTTGTAGCATGATATCATGTACCGTAATTCTCATATTATAAAGACACCGCATTATAAGGTCCGTACCGATCCCTTGATTGGCAAATGCTGTTTTCATACAATCAACTGACTATTTGGCATCTCTAATCAACACTAAGTCCTAGCCTTAGTCACGTTCATCATGGCAATATGTATTGCTCCCTGTGATTCCCGCTGGTCCCGAGTTATACCATTTTGACTGAAAAACCACCACCCATTGTGTTACACAATAATCACAACAACAACACACAACTGCCCCAACACAACAAACAATGGTGTACCAGGTCATTCTGGTTGGTTTTCTTCCCAACAACAATAGACGATCTTGAAGCATGCATCCGTTTGGGTGCGGAAATGCATTGGTGTTGGAGGGAGATGGGAACAGGTATGGAGTTGGAATGAAGGTCCGGATGCGGCTGGTGGACAAACGCATCTCGCCGCATACCAGGTGTTACCTGATGGATCAGATGGTTGTCACGTCTGCTTTGCAGCGGGAGAGTTTGTTGTTGGTGAACATGGTCAAACTTTTGATGGGTGCATGTTGGCTATTACGGAGATGGTGCTTCGGGATGATGACAACTTTGTGAAGAGGCACCTCTTCCACAGCAACTGTGGTTATGCCATCGCTGAAGTGATTGGGGTGGAGGATGATCACTGAGGGAACAATCTACAAGCTTAACATTTATTAGAAAACAAGCTTAACATATATTAGAAAAAAAGTCTATTCAAATTGGTTTTCATTAGAATAATGTTTTGTTTAGAACCATTCGTAATTGGCTTTAACCACGCTTACAACTCACCCTTTTGGGAATATTGCAGTAGCGTTAATCGGCCATTCCGACATGAGTTTGCATGAGGGTTCTTTTGCAACCCCATCCACAATTTTGTCCCCATCAGTCATCCATGCCTCCCACTAGCCTGCATTACACCTTCAGTGGTTTGTTGATTCCAATACCAACATGCTGACATAAGTACATGCATCCTCCAGGGATGTGTAGCACTTTGATCCCCATTCTTGGATTCTGTTTAACCATGGAATGCATCAGATGAACCCAGTAGGAATCAAGGACAAGCAGAAGAGGTGGGCCTTCCGGGTCTTGTTTATCCTTCTCTGCCTTGTAAGGTGTCAAGCCAACATCAATCCATGTGTGCATGTTGGGCTCGTCCATCCATGCCTTGGGTTGACACGCAAACTTACCACCCGTCGGAAAAGTGCCGAATTCATTGTTTGCAATCCTACCATTAGGCACTCCCTTGAAGATCAGGAAGGGAGTCAACATGGTCCCACTTGCCATCACAGTTGCGGCGAGAGTTATACACTTTGTGTCATTTGTCGAAGCACATACCTGAATTGTTTTCTTTCCCTTTACGTCCAATGTGGTGCAAGAGTGGAATGAAAATTGAATGGGTGTTTGATTCATGTTTATCATGTCATCTTTGCACCTGCCACGGAGTCGCGCCTTGGCCATGGTGATGAAATCTTTTGATTACTTTTCTGTCTCTTTGAAATGTTTTTGGGCCATGTGGGTGGCTACGCACCAAGTAAACCCAAGCTGCCTCATGATACGATTGACAGCCTGATGCTTCACATGGAAAGACTTCAGCTGAAATGAAGGTGACAAGGGTGATGCCTCTTGTACCACCATGTGATTCGTTGTTTGAATTCCCTGATCGCGGAATTTCTTGATGAACTTGAACAACTCATCCTTGATAGATCTCAGGCAACTGGGGCGTCCTGGATGCACTTTCTTTGCGCGGTCCAGGTTATGTTGTTTGCTACAAAAACAGATTCCTCCAGAATATTATACATCTCTTTGATTTTTTTTGCCCATCATTGAAAGTACTTTGTTGAAATACCAACAGAGCCACATTCGTAGCAGTTAGAGAAACCCAAAAGTGTCAATAGACCTCACTTTGTTGTGTTTTTCGACAAGAGAATACAAGCGACGGATGGATATGATTTGTCGAGACATGACAACCTAACAGCTGTAAATTATGGCTTATTGTTGTGTTTTCTGGTTTGGCTGATTGTTTGTTGTTTGTCATATCGTTCCTGCTCGTGAATGCTTGATTGCTACTACTAATGTGCACTTTACGCCATGTGCACTTTATGCCACACAACAGGGAAACTGGCCCAATGACTTACTCCTCCATTATGGTGCGAGTCAACTTTTGCAGGGGAAGAACATCCAAAGAACATCTGAATTGGGTAACAGATAACAAACGAAGTGGGGATGAATTGAACTGGATGATTTGAGTGCTGCCGGGCAACAGCGCGAGGTGATGGGAGAGTGATCAGAGAGTCTTTGGCGCCCAACATCATCTTCTACGTTAGAATTCTTGATACAAGAACCTACTTGGTAACTAGGAGGGGATACCAACAAATTTTTACATGTAACATGCATTAACTTTCGAGTCTTATCCATATGTATCTTTTAACATTTTGTGACCATACAATATGAGAATTACGGTAGTCCATTTGTATTCATTGATAGGGACTGTAAAATGGCACATTGTGACAAGCAATGATCATGGGGAATCTGCATACAAAATGAATTAAACCAAATGTGCAGTGGTACACACATTTTAATTTCTGATCTGACTCAGATATAAGAACAGTGGTAGAATTGGCTGCAGTCCGGTACAGCGGTGGTCATGGTTGGTTCAGAATTTGTTGGTATCTCTGCAAGTGACAATTGTTCAATACTTCAGGAACTACAAGTACTACAAATGAACCAAAAAAGATTAGCTATATGGTACTTTTTCAAAACCATAATGGATACAGTGTTTCATACTGTCTTGCATTAGAAAATGAAAAATAAAATACACATCATAGGTGATAAAGAACCTTGCTTTTCAGTTGCAGCAGGTGCTGCACAGCTGGGGGCTCAGGTAAGTAGGTACAAGACTTGTGTCCTGCCATCACACATGATTATGGTGTAATATCCTCTACAGCCTGACTTTAGGCCTACTGCACAGGCCAACCATTTATGTGCTGTCTTCATTTTGGGGCATATTGCAGAGTGGATTCAGGGGATGGGCTTATGTTTTATGGGCCACAAGATGGTATGTTGCACAGACTTGTTTTGAGATTAATCACTGTATTATTACAATATTAATTTTGTGTGTGTGTGCCAAGACAGATAGTCTGTCTGTGATTTACTTGAAGTGAATGTGAAATAAATCAAACATGTGTGCCTAATCATGTGGCATCCTGATGTGTTGTCCCACAATTTCAACACATTTGCTATCTCACATTGATCTTGACACAGAAAATGTACCTTTTTCTATGTGTTAGACTCTGATCCATTACCTCATTTAAGACTCATAACAGAACCTATACTTATTTGACCAGCGCTATTGATTTGAAACTACTTCTGTCATGTCATGGCAGATATCCCCCCATCATTTTTGCTGCCCTGATTCCCACTATCCTCCCACTGCCCACCACAGCTTCATTGTTCCTCCCCCCTTAATGGTACCCCTCCACCGTTAGATCCCCCATTATTTGTAACTGCCCTTTCTGCAATGATGGTGTTGTGAGACAAATTAACATCACCATATTGAATGTCATTGTGAAGGGCCCTAAGATCAGTCTGGATGTTCTCAAAGTCGGAATTGTATTGGAAACTGTGTCACTTTTTTCTCCTTCTCCTCCTTCTCCTCTTTCTCCTCCTTCTCCTAAGTCTCTTTCTTCTCCTCCTTTTCCTCCTTCTCCTCAGCCTTGTCCTCAGCCTTGTCCTCAGCCTTGTCCTCAGCCTTGTCCTCAGCCTTCTCCTCCTTTTCTTCCTTCTCCTCAGTCTTCTCCTTCTTCTTCAGTAAGACACTTTTATGGCTATTGACTATTATAGGTAAGTCGTTCATTTTAGTATGCCTTGAAGTGGAATTACCTGTAAACAAATTATTTTTCTGTTTCACATACATGATAGTCTTGATGTTTTGACAAGGGCTTAACTGTAAAATTGTATCTTATTCCAAAAATGAGTGGGTTTGCATGTGCTGCACATGAATTTCATGAGGCTCACATGCTCCCTGATGAAACTAAGGTTAATGCTTATCCTTTGACATAACATAGAATGAAGCACACATTTTTTACTCTACATAGAGATTTACAAACCTAATTGCAACATAGACAAGGAGAAGAGAGCGTTGCTCTTCATTGAATGGGTTATCAGCCAGTGATTTCAACACTGAGCAACTTGCATGGTGTTGGCCCAATGCAGAGATGCAGAACAACTTTTTCAGAAGGCCATAACCTTTCTGGATCATTACACACCACGAAAAAACTAGCAACTTTTAATACTGATTACTACCCAAGCTAAATTACAAACAGAATTTGATTTAGCGCCTGACATAGTCCAAGAATCAGACCATTTTTGTACCCATTCATACAAAATACAAAAGGAGCATTCTCAAGACTCCCCAGGCGGGAAGTCCACTGCCCCTGATCCAAAAGGCAAGGACTCCCCAACATTGGAGTCCACCGCCCTGGTCCAAAAGGCTAGGACTCCCCACCACAGGAGTCCACTGCCTATGGGCTCCGGAACACCAGAGTCCATAGCCCCTTCATTTAAGAAGGCTAAATGCATTCAAATGTGTGTAGAATCTGCACACATTTCGTTTGTATTGTTTGGACTGGAAGAGCAGCTCCACTGCCCTTCCATCCTCGCAATTAGGGAAAATAAAACGCATAAAAATAAACTCTTCAACCCCTGTCGAACTTACCTATATTTTTCGCATGATATTTTTTTTGCGCCGAACGGCTCAGGTCACTATCTGCAGATAGCCATGGTGCAACCTTTGTGCACCGAAGCCAAAGACATCCAACACCTCCAACACACGCTAATTATTTTTTGATTGCGAGCAGCAATTTTAACTTTTTTGCGTCAGCGATACGTTTTTTTGCGCGATCGATGATCTCTCCAAAATCAGCTATGCGTTCGACGAATTCCTCCGGTTTCACGATCAACGAGCTCTCCAAAAATTCTCTCGTGATCAGCAAGTTAAGCAACAAAACTCGACAATCGACTTCGGCGATCGACTTCGGCGATTGGGGAGTCCTACGAGTTGGATTAAATCTGCGATCGAGAATTCTCAAGAATTAGTTGGAAGCAAAACTTTCAAGAATTAAAAGTTGAAGAGGAAAAATTTAAAAATAAAAATAAAAACTCTTTTTTGAACTAACTTCCACAGGGTACCCAAGACCTTTTTCAAGACCTTATTTTATAATATGCCCTTGGAGAGGCAATTGAGAGGATGTTGTCAAGTAAGTCAAGCCCAGAAGGCCTCAAGCTGCAGGAGTGTGAGAGGAGCTCTGGGAGGTCCAAGCCACCCATCTCCTACATCCCCACTGCCATGGACACCACCAAGGTGGTAAATAAAATCAAGGTCTCCAACAAGCTGACCTTGTCCATCACCGTCTTTGATGAGGGAAGTCCGAGCAGTTCCTGAACCATGTTCAAACCTCACTGGAGATCATTTCCCAGAGGGACTTAGACACGGATTTCGAGGAAGCATGCAAGGCAGACAAGAAGGCTGAGGAAAAACTGACTGCGGCCACTGTGGCCAAAGCCAAGTATAAGGAATGGATGAAAGTTCTCCCATCCTCCAGGCATGGACCAAGGCAACTGCTGCCAAAACTGTAGCCAAGAGGCCATAGAGTCGCTGACCAAGCGATCTTCTTGCAGTATTCCACCCAACTGTCGGAAACTGCTCATAGACCTTGGACCACCATCATAGGGGAGCAGATCAACTGTGAACCATGGACGGATGTCTATGGGGTTGACATAGGCCAATTATCTACCTTAACTGGTAAACCCAAGGAGGTTCCAGGTGGAACCTCCAATGGTTCCTCTTCCCTTTGTGGAACACAAAGGAAGTACAATAGTTATAAGATATTGTTTCTGAGAAACAATATTCAAAAGACAATTTTTTCTTGAGAAACACCCATATACATTCTAGCTGTTTCTAGACAAAATATCCAAGAGAGGATTTCTTTCTCAGAAACCTTCTCATGGGACAGTTCCTGTTGGCAGTTGAGAGAATAGGAGCAGTCATGGAACTGCCCTAAAATCACCTCCAATCTCTAACAGGATCACCTGTGCTTGGTGATGCATGGATCACCTGGTGTACCATGCAATACCTTTTCAGTAGTGTAACTCTCATAATTAAAATCTTTCAACAATATGTATCTACCCGTTTATTACATAGTAACAACTACAGCAAAACGGCTTATGTCACTATCAATTGATAGCCTTCAAGAACCAGATCGGATCATCTGTCCGTCGCCCACAATCCATCATCCATCAGCTGTTGTCAGTGGTTGACCATGGTAGGTTCATCTGTCCGTCGTCCATTGTTGCTCGAAGCCGTAATACATACGCTTGGTGTGTTACACTGGCGCAACTTGTGCTGCCTGACCCCAAGAGTACCAACAGCCACAGCAGCCCCGAGTCACGACACCAGTTGAAGTGAGTTCACTCACAGGCCAGCACGCGTTTTTGAAACATGTAGCCAAAAAGAATTCCCCTGTATTTCAGTGAGGACTAGATCCCACTTGACAAGGGTATACTCTGCTTTTGTTAGCAGAGTGTGCATTTAGCACATAGTGCACTTGCGTAAAAAGACCACTTGTGACGTATCATACAGACTTGTGGCACGAAAAGCTTACGTGCCTATTAGGTAGTAGCAGCCCCTCATTAAAATGAGGAGGCAATAAACATAAATGCCTCGTTTATTTTTTATCCCAATGAGCATATGTGTGTAGTCTATTTTAGACCTAAAACACGATTAGACGTAAAATTAGTCCGCACCGTGATCACATGCAGATGCAGTGACACCACGGAGTTAAGTACTTATAGCCTTAGGGCAGTACAAAAGATCTTCTAGGCAGAAAGTGACCCTATGAATAATCTAAGGGCCTCTAAGGCCTGAAAAGCTTGCTCGTGACCCCGAGAGGTTTCAGTCATTTGAAAGACTCAGGATCCCCCAGAAAGTTCTCGCCTTGAAGTGTTGTACTCCAGGATCCAGTTCCCTTGTTTGTTTGCATGGTGGCGTGGGAGTATCAATGCAACACTGCACGCACAGGTTGGACGCTGGACTCAAGGTTTCAAGGTTGGCTGAGCAAAACCTCAAAGGAAGATGCAATCGCAGGACTTTGTCCCATGATCGCGGACCAGCCCCATTCACATGGGGAGCGCTCACGGCACAGTCCATTTGATGAATCGTGAAGTTGCACAGCCGGCCACGCATCTCTCAAAAAAGAACGACCACAAATCATGTTCCTCGGATTATCGGGTTCAGCCCATGATCACAAAGGACCAGCCTAGGAGAGAACATTGTTCTACTCAAATGGGCATAGGAGTGCAATGTATTGTCATTCCGGTCAAACGGTCTCCAAGTCCCAGCACAAGGGGCGCAAGAAGGACCCATAAAACAACTACGGTCGCGTCCCCAGAAACACTCTGAGCAAAATTTCAATTCCGATTTCGCAAGAATGCTGCATACTTTTTGCGGTTTTGTCAGGAAAACACGCAACTTGTTGATTTCATTCTGAAATCCAAGCAAAAAAGTGAGAAAAGTCCACAACAGTGAGAATTCTCATGTGGTATTCCTTTCATGCATATAAGCTACCGAGCTTGGCAAAAGGAAAGAAAGCTAGTTGGCTTATGAATAGCCACTGCACAACCTCTGGTCCGAGGAAAATAGAATTTAGAGCCCAAAATATATAAATTGAATTATTTAATTTTAAATTAAAGAGCTTGTTAGAGAAAATCTTGATCAAAATTCTACTGTCATGTTAAAATAACCTGATATTCAAATACCTTGCTACATGTAAAAATAAAACAAAATGCCAAGAAATCTCTGGCATAATGCATTGTTTTCTCAAGAAGATGAACTCTTCTCCCACGAGAAATGTACACATGTGCCATGCACACTATTTTCCAGCAAAGGCAACAAAAAAGCAACTGGAAATCAAACCATGTTGGTTTTTGAACCCCTGACGCGGTGTTGCTACAGTAACAGTGAAAGCAAGAAGGATTAGTTCCAAGCTTCCCCATGTTCCAAAATTAGGAACATCCATATGTTTTCCTTACCCAGCTAGGCAGGTGTCAAACTCTTGGCGACGAGGATGGGTTCTTCCTACTCAAAAGGAAGGGCAAAGTCACACGATGTTTTTTATTGCACAAGCAGTAAATTCCTGTCAAAACACACTTTTCTGAGTACATGTTACCCAGAGTGACTAAGCCAGCATATGACCTCAGTCTTTGACAAATGCAAGAACTGAGTTTGAATTGTTCTAGATTTTCGAACAAATAACAACATAAAATATGTTAAGATCAATTTTACCTTGCCAGTGATAATTGATGCAAAGTCTGCAAAAATCTGTGAACCAGAGTTGAAACAAAACCTGGACACAACATACCAAGCACATAGCTAACCACTTAAGTGCAGGACTCTTCTTGAGCAAAATACTCATGATCACAGAGCTAACCACTCCTGAAAAACTCCTCTGGGGGTTGAGTAAAATAGCAGACCTCCAAGCTGTGTCAAAATAAAGAAAAAGACACACACTTACACTACAAACTCAATTTCATACACGTTACTGAGGTTTCTCATGACAAGAGAAACTGTTTGATGAAGTTCAGTGTGTTGGAAGAACGTGCCTGTTTACCTCTATTTTTCAAACGAGGTAGGTTTACAGCCTATAAAGACAGAGCACAACCAGTCCAAAAGTCAAGTAAAACAACGAGGACAATTTACCTTGGCGACTGGAGGGTTTCATTGACAGCCGTCGTCAGAACTGGCTGTACAACAACAGAACACCCAAACAAACATAAATTACTGTAAATCAAAAAGTGATTCTTAAAATAAGATATGAGACAAAAGTTAGAAAACTGTCTAAACTCAAAAGAATCCTTACAGTACTGTAGATGTTGCTATGTTAACTCTGCAAACACCATAAGACTTCATGAAAAGTCAACAAATCATAGACTAGATACTGACGCATCTGGAACCCGTTCATGCCTAGAAACACTGAAGAAGGTTATACCTACTCAGAGCTAGCAATAACAATCATGGTTTTCCATGTGCCTCACAAGCACATTCAATGGAGTCAATGATGGCCATACTGTTCTCAATAGAACTCATTTGGAGTAATATGATATTCTCCAAAGGCTAGCTTGAGAGACCACCTTAAACAAGGTTAGGATGGACTTACCAAGCAGCGAGTAAAAGTTTGCATGACAAACCAATACACAACATCTCTGCACAAAGACAACAAGGGCTTAATAACAGACCCAAAGTCTTCATGGCAAAAGCACCATGCTTACAAGCAGATGAAAACTCGCTAAACATTCCATACAGGGAACTCACATGCTACTGGGTGGTCCAGTACAAGGGAGAACCTTGGGAAAGACAATATGATTGTCTCACTCACTCACAACTGGAATTGTAGAGGAGGAGGTACACCGTACACAAAAAGAGACACATTAATGTTAGACATTTGTTACCACAACAAGTCTAGAGCAACACCAACTCAGGTTGGGTATGCTCGCATTCTAGTACAGCTTGCTGAACTTAGAGTGCATATAATACACAGAATAAGAGAAAATGAATCCTTGACCATGATTAACATTATGGATTCAACAGAAGTGTGTCTTACTAGATGATGGTCTCACTGAGACTCAATGACTAGTCTTGATTCTCTTGTGAGAACTTCTGACGGTTTACCTTCAGAATTATCCATGGAGAACACATATGGTGTCCATAAGGAAGGACTCTTAGAGTCACCGAACACGTGGGTCTTTTGCTAAAGACAACGGGATGACCATAGGTAGTGCACATAATGTTGCACAACAAACCATAAAATAAGCCTCATAATCATATGAGCACAACAACACAAAGGATCCACAACCTTTGTTCTTGTAAAACCACAGCATATAGAATTGTGAGTATCCCTAGTTAAACAGGAATATCATCTCACACAAAAGGATAAGTCAAACATGAACATCTCTACTGAGAGACATGTAGCACCTTGTTGGCATGCAATGCAAAACAAATGCAACTCAAGAAGCTATGCACAGAAATGTAGTATCGCTTCACTAGCTTAGACAAATCCAAAGAGGAACACAACTATTACGTTGTCAACATATCATGGAAAGTTCACTTCTCCATGATGCTCGCTGAGAAGTCACAATATGGTTCCATAAACCATAAGATTATAGTCAACAACTGTCTTCAAAATATAAAAATAGGTACGCACATGCACATTTAGTTATGTTGCAATGTCATTACCACCAACAAAAGAGTTATACATGTACAGACCTCCCTCGAGGATCCTTGCTACAAAATACAAAAGGATATCATAAACACTGAATCCTACTCTTCATGGTACAAAAGACATAGACGTTGACGCTTGGACCTTCCAATGATTATAGTCAATACATTATGTATGACTTGACATTGTTCACTTGCCGGTAGCTGACCCTTTGGGCAACTATTCCCATGGATACATAGGGGTTACAGAGCAAATAGAAGGACAATATACCAACACAAAGGATTGCAGAAGATAACAAACAGAATATCTGTACTATCAGCACCTTCATACCTAGACCTGGTTCAATATCCACATTGTACACACATCGTGACAATTAAGGTGCAGTTTCAACACTCCACTTTCGGACCATATGCATTTCATTTGGCTTCCCAGTGTAAGTCAACCAGAGTCTTCAAATATCAAAACCCAAAAGTGAATTACTATCTAGAGTTCAACATCAACCAAATCATGGAGATGCTTGGCCTGCTGTACCAATCATGGTCTTGTCAGCAGCTTCTAGTGGCACAATGTTTACCTAAACAAACACTCAGATGCCATTCACTCATACCTACTATGCAGTGCCTATCGCCTAAATGTAGTGTAGCAATCATAAGATGGAATTGTTGTTCGGCATTCCACTTTTGCACACACAGACAAAATCAATAGGAGACACCAGGCAACACCAAACCGACCCAAAATTATCCTCATAAATTTATGGTCACATGGTCCGTGGAAAGCAATGCTTTAGTAAACAAAGGTATTTTACCCGCGACAAATATTCAGTCGGTATACCAGTGATAATTGGACTATCACAGACAGTATACGATAAGACAATCAGGGTTACACACAGAAGTAAGTCAGAATATAAGTTTGACTTAGGAGAGTACAATCAAACCAGCTTTATCATAAGCCATGACAAATCTCCTCTCCACATGAACTTACACTTCATATACTACATAAAATAATATGTAGGTACAAATGTCACAGGCAGCTTGCACATTTTAACCTCAACAAGAACGGTTTTTCTGCAAGTCTGGCTCATATTCGGATTTTTTCCTCACCGAGGTTTTACTTTTCTGCAGCCACGCTAATTCTCCAATCGGGGCGAAAGTGACATAGGCCAATTATCTACCTTAACTGGTAAACCCAAAGAGGTTCCAGGTGGAACCTCCAATGGTCCTCTTCCCTTGTGTAACACAAAGGAAGTACAATAGTCATAAGATATTGTTTCTGAGAAACAATATTCAAAAGACAATTTTTTCTTGAGAAACACCCATATACATTCTAGGTGTTTCTTAGACAAAATATCCAAGAGAGGATTTCTTTCTCAGAAACCTTCTCATGGGACAGTTCCTGTTGGCAGTTGAGAGAAAAGGAGCAGTCATGGAACTGCCCTAAAATCACCTCCAATCTCAACAGGATCACCTGTGCTTGGTGATCTTTCAACACATGTATCCACCCGCTACTACATAGTAACAACTACAGCAAAACGGTTAGGTCAGGGTTGAACACCCCACTCAAACGCCAGCAACCTGGAACCCTTCAGGGAGTGTGTCCAGTTGCACCTGCAGACTGTCTTCAGGACTGATGCAGCAGAGCAAAAAGGTTCTACATCAGCAATGGGCTGAAGAAACCTAACAGGGTACCCATCAGGGACTTTGTGCAGAGGAACCAACGCCTTAATGGGTATGTAGAACTCTTGCCGCCTGTTTTACTCTTCAAAGGCTGCAAAGTTGACGAAAGTATGGACCCTTTGATGATGCCGACTTGGCAAGCCACATCCTCAGGATGGTTCCTAGGAACTGGCAGGACCAATATGAGCTCAGTGGAGCTTTGGTACCACAGAGTGTCAGGGAACTTCAAGTCCTTGAATGCATCAAGAAGGCCTACCCCACCAAGAAGGTTGGAGAAGGGCCCAAAAATGCAGCCAAGTCTAGCGACTCGACTAAGAAGAAGATGGTCTCTTTAGTGACCGATTCAAAGAAACGCGCACAGAGAAGTACTGTTCTCTCTGTAAGAAGCATGGGGGCTCACATACCACCCACACTCCGATTGGAAGTATGAATCCAATGGGACCCCAATCCTAGCTTCAAGGAAAAACCAAATGGAGCCTCTCATGGACAAGAGAGACCTGCTTGAGGAGGAAGTAGCTATGCGCAGCTATCCGCTAAAAATCACAAACTTACCAAGTCCAACAAGAAAATGAAACGCGCTATCAGCAAGAAGAAGCATAAGCATCATGACATGAGTGACAGTGATGATTCAGACTCATCCTGAGATGATGGGTTGGGATTAAGAAATTGTGTAGTAAAATTGACTGTAATGACTTGATCAACACATATCTTAGTCCGATTAAAACTTCCCATGCCAACATAACATTTTCTGATTCAAACAATGTCAGTTCAATCCAACACAAGACCTAGGAAATCTTGCAGTTGAACCAACACAGAGTGAAACAATTGCCAATTGTCGGACCCGAACTGTCGGGTGACCTTTTCAATAGTGTGAACTCCCCTTTGACAGGTAAAGAAGGAGGGTCACTACTGTAGTAGCCAAAGCACGCTATTTAACGACTGAAAATCCAGCCCGTAAGAAGAACCTCGAACACTCTACAGGGTGTCGTACCAGTAACACGATCATCAAGATCCTACTAGATAGTGGATCTGATGGTGACCTCTTGTTTCATGAAAAGGGAACAGAGAAACACTTTCCCTACTTGACTAGGCAGGTGCCAAACTCTTGGCACATCAAATGGGAGCTTCCTAACCAAAGGATGGAGCAAAGTTAACTTGAAATTCTTTGAGTATTTGAACAGTAAGGAGTACTTAGTGACTCCAGACGTAGTAGAGTAATAAGAAGAAGTGACAAGCCAGTGTTTGATCTCATTCTTGGATGTAAACCATGAAAGAGCTCGGAATTGTTCTAGATTTTCAACAAAAGAAATTACCATTGATCAAGTCATTTTGCCAATGAGAGATGTCAATAGTCTGACCAAATTGAACCTGGATAAAGCCTGGGCTGTCAACAACAGCATGGCAAATGAACCGAAAGTAGCAGGAAGCGCACACAGCGGGTAGTTAAAATCCTAGATGCAAATTATAAGAAGGCAGACCTCCAATCAATTGTTAGCACCAATTGTACTCACCTTAGTCTCCAAGACCAAAACTTGTTGCTGGAGTTACTCACACATTTTGAGGAACTTTTGATGGAACACTAGGTGATTGGAACACAGAGCCTGTGTCCTTCGAACTTAAAGAGGGCTAAAGCCATATCATGGCAAGGCATACCCAGTACCAAAATCTTCGAAAGAAACAACTATCAAAGAACTGAATAGATTATGAACTGGGAGTGGTAGAGTTTCAGCCCGAGTCGGAATGGGCGTCACCATCATTTATCACTGGAAAGAAAGACGGAACTGTACGCTTCTCACTGATTTTAGGGAGGTAAATAAGCGACTAGTCAGAAAGCCGCTTCCATTACCCAAAATCAGTACAGTTCTGCAAGAGCTAGAAGGATTTACCTATGCTACAACCCTAGATTTAAACATGGGTTATTATACCATTAGATTGGATCCCGATTCATCCAAAATATGTACCCTCATTTTCCATGGGGCAAATATTCTTATCTCCAATTGCCAATGGGGATTGCTGGTTCACCAGATATTTTCAAGCAAAAATGTCATCACTAATGGTAGCCTTAGAGTTCGTAAGAGCTTACCTTGATGATTTGTTATGCATCACAAAGGCAAATCTGGAAGACCACCTTGACAAACTGAAAATGGTGCTTACCAGGTACGTGAGGCTGGCGCATAATCAACCGAAAATCATCTTTCTGTGCCATAGAAATTGAGTATTTAGGTTATACCCTCACACCGAACGGGATTAAACCTCAACAGAAAAAGGTACAAGCACTCTAACTCACCCCAAATAATGTCAAAGACTTCCGTAAGATCCTGGGCATGGTCCAGTATTATAGAGATCTTTGGGCAAGATGCAGTGAAGTGCTTGCCCCACTCACCTCACTGGTAGGCGACTGCGGTAGCACAAAGGTCGCCAGAGCCAATAAGACAAAGAAACATCCATGGTACTGGGACACGATGCATCAAAAGCATTCAATGACGTAAAGACTACAATTGCCAAGGATGTAGTCTTAGCCTATCCCGATCATTCAAGGGAATTTGAGATATACACTGATGCCTCGTCTAAACAACTTGGATCAGTTATCACCCAGCGTAATAGGCACCTTGTGTTTTCAGCAGGAAACTGTCGACAGCGCAACAGAACTACAGCGTGATTGAGCTTGAACTACTGGCCATAGTGAAAACACTGAAAGAGTTCAAAGGCATGTTGTGGGGACAAAGATTGAAAGTCTATACAGACCATAGGAATCTAATCCAGGACGCCGATTGACTCTCGACCGTGTCTACCGATGGAGATTGCTCCTCGAGGAATTTGGCCCAGAAATTGTTTACATTAAAGACACACATAATACTGTCGCCAATGCCATCTCTCGCTTAGACATCGCACCCATTCAGAGAGAGCATGAAAACTTGATGATGTTTACAAAGTGCTGGTGTTATTACACCATGCTAGAAGAGAGTGCAATTGACACCTCAGCATACCAAGAGGAAATGAATCTGGTATTTGCAAACCACAGCGAAGAAGATGTAATCTACCCGTTAACAGTACAAGAGATTGCAGAAGCACAAAAGCTTGATGCCAGCTTGAAGACAATGAAAGATCAGTACTTGAGCCAATTGGTCAAAATTACGGAACTCCTATGTAAGGACGGAAAAATGATCATTCCGAAAGATCTTCAACATCGCGGCAGTTAGTTGGTACCACCACTATCTACAGCACCCTGGACACACAGACTCAAAGAAACCCTTCGCTGCAGTACTGGAAAGGTATGCAAAATACCGTCCAGAAATATGTCAAAACTGTCATGCATGCCAAGTAAACAAGAGGCATAAGCATAAGTATGGGAAACTCCCTACTAAGATCGCCATCACAAACCATTGGGAAGAGCTATATGTGGACCTGATAGGCCCGTACACAATCACAGGTAAAGATGGGACAGTAATTGATTTCATGTGTCTGACTATGATTGATCCAGCATCCAGCTGGTTTGAAATAGTTGAACTGCCGGTAATCACTGAGGCAATTGTTCCCCTGGATACAAAGTGCGTAGGAGCAAAAAGGACAATGAAGAACCTAAGTTAGCATACTTTGATAAGTCATCAGCAATGATCAGCAACTTAGTGAATAAGACCTGGTTTAGTAGGTATCCACGTTGTCAATACATAATCTACGGCAATGGAAGTGAATTCTAACTTCACTTCAAAGCCCTATGTGACTCATATGGGATCACAAGTAAGCCATCCAGTGTGAAGAATCCTCAAGCGAATGCTATTCTAGAACGAGTGCACCAGGTGATATCATGTATGCTCCATACAGCTGAAATAGACATGGCCCCTTCAGTACAGCCAAGCGACATAGATACATTTGTGACGAA